>CAMPDV010004361.1:0-50350 GCA_946699065.1 Loxodes magnus
GATTTTAAAATAGTTAAAATTCAATTTAAGTCAAACTGATTTTAATTTACTTGAAATTAAATTTAAGTCAAACTGATTTTAAAATAGTTAAAATTCAATTAAGTCAAACTAATTTTAATTTACTTAAAATTTAATTTAAGTCAAACTGATTTTAATTTACTCAAAATTCAATTTAAGTTCAACTGATTTTAAAATAGTTAAAATTCAATTTAAGTCAAACTGATTTTAATTTACTTAAAATTAAATTTAAGTCAACTGATTTTAATTTACTTGAAATTAAATTTAAGTCAAACTGATTTTAATTTACTTGAAAATAAATTTAAGTCAAACTGATTTTAATTTACTCAAAATTCAATTTAAGTTCAACTGATTTTAAAATAGTTAAAATTCAATTTAAGTCAAACTGATTTTAATTTACTTAAAATTAAATTTAAGTCAAACTGATTTTAATTTACTTAAAATTCAATTTAAGTCAAACTGATTTTAATTTACTTAAAATTCAATTTAAGTCAAACTGATTTTAATTTACTTAAAATTCAATTTAAGTCAAACTGATTTTAAAATAGTTAAAATTAAATTTAAGTCAAACTGATTTTAATTTACTTGAAAATAAATTTAAGTCAAACTGATTTTAAAATAGTTAAAATTCAATTTAAGTCAAACTGATTTTAATTTACTTAAAATTAAATTTAAGTCAAACTGATTTTAATTTACTTGAAATTAAATTTAAGTCAAACTGATTTTAAAATAGTTAAAATTTAATTTAAGTCAAACTGATTTTAAAATAGTTAAAATTAAATTTAAGTCAAACTAATTTTAATTTACTCAAAATTCAATTTAAGTCAAACTGATTTTAATTTACTTGAAATTCAATTTAAGTCAAACTGATTTTAAAATAGTTAAAATTAAATTTAAGTCAAACTAATTTTAATTTACTCAAAATTCAATTTAAGTCAAACTGATTTTAATTTACTTGAAATTCAATTTAAGTCAAACTGATTTTAAAATAGTTAAAATTAAATTTAAGTCAAACTGATTTTAATTTACTTGAAATTAAATTTAAGTCAAACTGATTTTAAAATAGTTAAAATTAAATTTAAGTCAAACTGATTTTAAAATAGTTAAAATTAAATTTAAGTCAAACTGATTTTAATTTACTTGAAATTAAATTTAAGTCAAACTGATTTTAATTTACTTGAAATTAAATTTAAGTCAAACTGATTTTAATTTACTTGAAATTAAATTTAAGTCAAACTGATTTTAAAATAGTTAAAATTCAATTTAAGTCAAACTGATTTTAATTTACTTAAAATTAAATTTAAGTCAAACTGATTTTAATTTACTTGAAATTAAATTTAAGTCAAACTGATTTTAATTTACTTGAAATTCAATTTAAGTCAAACTGATTTTAATTTACTTGAAATTAAATTTAAGTCAAACTGATTTTAATTTACTTGAAATTAAATTTAAGTCAAACTGATTTTAATTTACTTGAAATTAAATTTAAGTCAAACTGATTTTAATTTACTTGAAATTAATTTTAAGTCAAACTGATTTTAATTTACTTAAAATTAAATTTAAGTCAAACTGATTTTATTTACTTGAAATTAAATTTAAGTCAAACTGATTTTAATTTACTCAAAATTAATTTAAGTCAAACTGATTTTAAAATAGTTAAAATTAAATTTAAGTCAAACTGATTTTAAAATAGTTAAAATTAAATTTAAGTCAAACTGATTTTAATTTACTCAAAATTAAATTTAAGTTAAACTTATTTTAATTTACTTGAAATTAAATTTAAGTCAAACTGATTTTAATTTACTCAAAATTCAATTTAAGTCAAACTGATTTTAATTTACTTGAAATTCAATTTAAGTCAAACTGATTTTAAAATAGTTTAAATTAAATTTAAGTCAAACTAATTTTAATTTACTCAAAATTCAATTTAAGTCAAACTGATTTTAATTTACTTGAAATTAAATTTAAGTCAAACTGATTTTAATTTACTTAAAATTAAATTTAAGTCAACTGATTTTAATTTACTTGAAATTCAATTTAAGTCAAACTGATTTTAATTTACTTAAAATTAAATTTAAGTCAAACTGATTTTATTTACTCAAATTAAATTTAAGTCAAACTGATTTTAATTTACTTGAAATTAAATTTATGTCAAAACTGATTTGAAAATAGTTAAAATTCAATTTAAGTCAAACTGATTTTAATTTACTCAAAATTAAATTTAAGTCAAACTGATTTTAATTTACTCAAAATTCAATTTAAGTCAAACTGATTTTAATTTACTTGAAATTAAATTTAAGTCAAACTGATTTTAATTTACTCAAAATTAAATTTAAGTCAAACTGATTTTAAAATAGTTAAAATTAAATTTAAGTCAAACTGATTTTAAAATAGTTAAAATTAAATTTAAGTCAAACTAATTTTAATTTACTCAAAATTAAATTTAAGTCAAACTAATTTTAATTTACTCAATATTCAATTTAAGTCAAACTGATTTTAATTTACTTGAAATTAAATTTAAGTCAAACTGATTTTAAAATAGTTAAAATTCAATTTAAGTCAAACTGATTTTAATTTACTCAAAATTAAATTTAAGTCAAACTAATTTTAATTTACTCAATATTCAATTTAAGTCAAACTGATTTTAATTTACTTGAAATTAAATTTAAGTCAAACTGATTTTAAAATAGTTAAAATTCAATTTAAGTCAAACTGATTTTAATTTACTCAAAATTAAATTTAAGTCAAACTAATTTTAATTTACTCAATATTCAATTTAAGTCAAACTGATTTTAATTTACTTGAAATTAAATTTAAGTCAAACTGATTTTAAAATAGTTAAAATTCAATTTAAGTCAAACTGATTTTAATTTACTTGAAATTAAATTTAAGTCAAACTGATTTTAATTTACTCAAAATTCAATTAAGTCAAACTGATTTTAAAATAGTTAAAATTAAATTTAAGTCAAACTGATTTTAATTTACTCAAAATTAATTTAAGTCAAACTGATTTTAATTTACTTGAAATTAAATTTAAGTCAAACTGATTTTATTTACTTGACATTCAATTTAAGTCAAACTGATTTTAAAATAGTTAAATTCAATTTAAGTCAAACTGATTTTAATTTACTTGAAATTAAATTTAAGTCAAACTGATTTTAATTTACTTGAAAATAAATTTAAGTCAAACTGATTTTAAAATAGTTAAAATTAAATTTAAGTCAAACTAATTTTAATTTACTCAAAATTAAATTTAAGTCAAACTGATTTTAATTTACTTAAAATTAAATTTAAGTCAAACTGATTTTAATTTACTTAAAATTCAATTTAAGTCAAACTGATTTTAATTTACTTGAAATTAAATTTAAGTCAAACTGATTTTAATTTACTCAAAATTAAATTTAAGTCAAACTGATTTTAAAATAGTTAAAATTAAATTTAAGTCAAACTGATTTTAATTTACTTGAAATTAAATTTAAGTCAAACTGATTTTAATTTACTTGAAAATAAATTTAAGTCAAATGATTTTAATTTACTTGAAATTTAATTTAAGTCAAACAGATTTTAATTTACTCAAAATTCAATTTAAGTCAAACTGATTTTAATTTACTCAAATTAAATTTAAGTCAAACTGATTTTAATTTACTTAAAATTCAATTTAAGTCAAACTGATTTTAATTTACTTGAAATTAAATTTAAGTCAAACTGATTTTAATTTACTTGAAAATAAATTTAAGTCAAACTGATTTTAATTTACTTGAAATTAAATTTAAGTCAAACTGATTTTAATTTACTCAATATTCAATTTAAGTCAAACTGATTTTAATTTACTCAAAATTAAATTTAAGTCAAACTGATTTTAATTTATTTGAAATTAAATTTAAGTCAAACTGATTTTAATTTACTTAAAATTAAATTTAAGTCAAACTGATTTTAATTTACTTGAAATTCAATTTAAGTCAAACTGATTTTAATTTACTTGAAATTCAATTTAAGTCAAACTGAAATTAAATTTAAGGCAAACTGATTTTAATTTACAATTTAAGTTGAAATTAAATTTAAGTCAAACTGATTTTAATTTACTCAAAATTCAATTTAAGTCAAACTGATTTTAATTTACTTGAAATTAAATTTAAGTCAAACTGATTTTAATTTACAATTTAAGTTGAAATTAAATTTAAGTCAAACTGATTTTAAAATAGTTAAAATTAAATTTAAGTCAAACTGATTTTAATTTACTTAAAATTCAATTTAAGTCAATCTGATTTTAATTTACTTGAAATTAAATTTAAGTCAAACTAATTTTAATTTACTCAAAATTTAATTTAAGTCAAACTGATTTTAATTTACTTGAAATTAAATTTAAGTCAAACTGATTTTAATTTACTTGAAATTCAATTTAAGTCAAACTGATTTTAATTTACTTGAAATTAAATTTAAGTCAAACTGATTTTAATTTACTTGAAATTCAATTTAAGTCAAACTGATTTTAATTTACTTGAAATTCAATTTAAGTCAAACTGATTTTAATTTACTTAAAATTAAATTAAGTCAAACTGATTTTAATTTACTTGAAATTCAATTTAAGTCAAACTGATTTTAATTTACTTAAAATTAAATTTAAGGCAAACTGATTTTAATTTACTTGAAATTAAATTTAAGTCAAACTGATTTTAATTTACTTAAAATTAAATTTAAGGCAAACTGATTTTAATTTACTTGAAATTAATTTTAAGTCAAACTGATTTTAAAATAGTTAAAATTCAATTTAAGTCAAACTGATTTTAATTTACTTAAAATTAAATTTAAGTCAAACTGATTTTAATTTACTTAAAATTCAATTTAAGTCAAACTGATTTTAATTTACTCAAAATTAAATTTAAGTCAAACTGATTTTAATTTACTTGAAATTAAATTTAAGTCAAACTGATTTTAATTTACTTAAAATTAAATTTAAGGCAAACTGATTTTAATTTACTTAAAATTAAATTTAAGGCAAACTGATTTTAATTTACTTGAAATTAAATTTAAGTCAAACTAATTTTAATTTACTTGAAATTAAATTTAAGGCAAACTGATTTTAATTTACTTGAAATTAAATTTAAGTCAAACTAATTTTAATTTACTTGAAAATAAATTTAAGTCAAACTGATTTTAAAATAGTTAAAATTCAATTTAAGTCAAACTGATTTTAAAATAGTTAAAATTAAATTTAAGGCAAACTGATTTTAATTTACTTAAAATTAAATTTAAGGCAAACTGATTTTAATTTACTTGAAATTAAATTTAAGTCAAACTGATTTTAATTTACTTAAAATTAAATTTAAGTCAAACTGATTTTAATTTACTTGAAATTAAATTTAAGTCAAACTGATTTTAATTTACTCAAAATTCAATTTAAGTCAAACTGATTTTAATTTACTTGAAATTCAATTTAAGTCAAACTGATTTTAATTTACTTGAAATTAAATTTAAGTCAAACTGATTTTAAAATAGTTAAAATTAAATTTAAGTCAAACTGATTTTAATTTACTCAAAATTAAATTTAAGTCAAACTGATTTTAATTTACTTGAAATTCAATTTAAGTCAAACTGATTTTAATTTACTTGAAATTAAATTTAAGTCAAACTGATTTTAATTTACTTGAAATTAAATTTAAGTCATACTGATTTTAATTTACTTGAAATTAAATTTAAGTCAAACTGATTTTAAAATAGTTAAAATTAAATTTAAGTCAAACTGATTTTAATTTACTCAAAATTAAATTTAAGTCAAACTGATTTTAATTTACTTGAAATTAAATTTAAGTCAAACTGATTTTAATTTACTCAAAATTAAATTTAAGTCAAACTGATTTTAATTAACTTGAAATTAAATTTAAGTCAAACTGATTTTAAAATAGTTAAATTAAATTTAAGTCAAACTGATTTTAATTTACTTAAAATTCAATTTAAGTCAAACTGATTTTAATTTACTTGAAATTAAATTTAAGTCAAACTAATTTTAAAATAGTTAAAATTAAATTTAAGTCAAACTGATTTTAATTTACTTGAAATTCAATTTAAGTCAAACTGATTTTAATTTACTTAAAATTAAATTTAAGGCAAACTGATTTTAATTTACTTGAAATTAAATTTAAGTCAAACTGATTTTAATTTACTTAAAATTAAATTTAAGTCAAACTGATTTTAATTTACTTGAAATTCAATTTAAGTCAAACTGATTTTAATTTACTTGAAATTAAATTTAAGTCAAACTGATTTTAATTTACTTGAAATTAAATTTAAGTCATACTGATTTTAATTTACTTGAAATTAAATTTAAGTCAAACTGATTTTAAAATAGTTAAAATTAAATTTAAGTCAAACTGATTTTAATTTACTCAAAATTAAATTTAAGTCAAACTGATTTTAATTTACTTGAAATTAAATTTAAGTCAAACTGATTTTAATTTACTCAAAATTAAATTTAAGTCAAACTGATTTTAATTTACTTGAAATTAAATTTAAGTCAAACTGATTTTAAAATAGTTAAAATTCAATTTAAGTCAAACTGATTTTAATTTACTTAAAATTCAATTTAAGTCAAACTGATTTTAATTTACTTGAAATTAAATTTAAGTCAAACTAATTTTAATTTACTCAAAATTTAATTTAAGTCAAACTGATTTTAATTTACTTGAAATTAAATTTAAGTCAAACTGATTTTAATTTACTTGAAATTCAATTTAAGTCAAACTGATTTTAATTTACTTGAAATTCAATTTAAGAGAACTGATTTTAAAATAGTTAAAATTAAATTTAAGTCAAACTAATTTTAATTTACTCAAAATTCAATTTAAGTCAAACTGATTTTAATTTACTTGAAATTCAATTTAAGTCAAACTGATTTTAATTTACTTGAAATTAAATTTAAGTCAAACTGATTTTAAAATAGTTAAAATTAAATTTAAGTCAAACTGATTTTAATTTACTTAAAATTCAATTTAAGTCAAACTGATTTTAATTTACTTGAAATTAAATTTAAGTCAAACTAATTTTAATTTACTCAAAATTAAATTTAAGTCAAACTGATTTTAATTTACTTGAAATTAAATTTAAGTCAAACTGATTTTAATTTACTTGAAATTCAATTTAAGTCAAACTGATTTTAATTTACTCAAAATTAAATTTAAGTCAAACTGATTTTAATTTACTTAAAATTCAATTTAAGTCAAACTGTTTTTAATTTACTTGAAATTAAATTTAAGTCAAAACTGATTTTAATTTACTCAAAATTAATTTAAGGCAAACTGATTTTAAAATAGTTAAAATTAAATTTAAGTCAAACTGATTTTAAAATAGTTAAAATTAAATTTAAGTCAAACTGATTTTAATTTACTCAAAATTAATTTAAGTCAAACTGATTTTAATTTACTTGAAATTAAATTTAAGTCAAACTGATTTTAATTTACTTGAAATTCAATTTAAGTCAAACTGATTTTAATTTACTTAAAATTAAATTTAAGTCAAACTGATTTTAATTTACTTGAAATTAAATTTAAGTCAAACTGATTTTAATTTACTTGAAATTCAATTTAAGGCAAACTGATTTTAATTTACTTGAAATTAAATTTAAGTCAAACTGATTTTAATTTACTTGAAATTAAATTTAAGTCAAACTGATTTTAATTTACTCAAAATTCAATTTAAGTCAAACTGATTTTAATTTACTTGAAATTAAATTTAAGTCAAACTGATTTTAATTTACTTGAAATTAAATTTAAGTCAAACTGATTTTAATTTACTTGAAATTCAATTTAAGTCAAACTGATTTTAATTTACTCAAAATTCAATTTAAGTCAAACTGATTTTAATTTACTTGAAATTAAATTTAAGTCAAACTGATTTTAATTTACTTGAAATTAAATTTAAGTCAAACTGATTTTAATTTACTTGAAATTAAATTTAAGTCAAACTGATTTTAATTTACTCAAAATTCAATTTAAGTCAAACTGATTTTAATTTACTTGAAATTAAATTTAAGTCAAACTGATTTTAATTTACTTGAAATTAAATTTAAGTCAAACTGATTTTAATTTACTTGAAATTCAATTTAAGTCAAACTGATTTTAATTTACTCAAAATTAAATTTAAGTCAAACTGATTTTAATTTACTTAAAAATAAATTTAAGTCAAACTGATTTTAATTTACTCAAAATTCAATTTAAGTCAAACTGATTTTAATTTACTTGAAATTCAATTTAAGTCAAACTGATTTTAATTTACTCAAAATTAAATTTAAGTCAAACTGATTTTAATTTACTTAAAATTCAATTTAAGTCAAACTGATTTTAATTTACTTAAAATTCAATTAAGTCAAACTGATTTTAATTTACTTGAAATTCAATTTAAGGCAAACTGATTTTAAAATAGTTAAAATTCAATTTAAGTCAAACTGATTTTAAAAAAGTTAAAATTAAATTTAAGTCAAACTGATTTTAATTTACTCAAAATTCAATTTAAGTCAAACTGATTTTAATTTACTCAAAATTCAATTTAAGTCAAACTGATTTTAAAATAGTTAAAATTAAATTTAAGTCAAACTGATTTTAATTTACTTGAAATTAAATTTAAGTCAAACTGATTTTAATTTACTTGAAAATAAATTTAAGTCAAACTGATTTTAAAATAGTTAAAATTCAATTTAAGTCAAACTGATTTTAAAATAGTTAAAATTAAATTTAAGTCAAACTGATTTTAATTTACTTGAAATTAAATTTAAGTCAAACTGATTTTAATTTACTTGAAAATAAATTTAAGTCAAACTGATTTTAAAATAGTTAAAATTCAATTTAAGTCAAACTGATTTTAATTTACTTGAAATTAAATTTAAGTCAAACTGATTTTAATTTACTTGAAATTAAATTTAAGTCAAACTGATTTTAATTTACTTGAAATTCAATTTAAGTCAAACTGATTTTAATTTACTCAAAATTAAATTTAAGTCAAACTGATTTTAATTTACTCAAAATTAATTTAAGTCAAACTGATTTTAATTTACTCAAAATTAAATTTAAGTCAAACTGATTTTAATTTACTTGAAATTAAATTTAAGTCAAACTGATTTTAATTTACTTGAAATTAAATTTAAGTCAAACTGATTTTAATTTACTTGAAATTAAATTTAAGTCAAACTAATTTTAATTTACTTGAAATTAAATTTAAGTCAAACTGATTTTAATTTACTTAAAATTCAATTTAAGTCAAACTGATTTTAATTTACTTGAAATTAAATTTAAGTCAAACTGATTTTAATTTACTTGAAATTCAATTTAAGTCAAACTGATTTTAATTTACTTAAAATTAAATTTAAGTCAAACTGATTTTAATTTACTTGAAATTCAATTTAAGTCAAACTGATTTTAATTTACTTGAAATTAAATTTAAGTCAAACTGATTTTAAAATAGTTAAAATTAAATTTAAGTCAAACTGATTTTAATTTACTTAAAATTCAATTTAAGTCAAACTGATTTTAATTACTTGAAATTAAATTTAAGTCAAACTAATTTTAATTTACTCAAAATTAAATTTAAGTCAAACTGATTTTAAAATAGTTAAAATTAAATTTAAGTCAAACTGATTTTAAAATAGTTAAAATTCAATTTAAGTCAAACTGATTTTAATTTACTTAAAATTCAATTTAAGTCAAACTGATTTTAATTTACTTGAAATTAAATTTAAGTCAAACTGATTTTAATTTACTTAAAATTAAATTTAAGTCAAACTAATTTTAATTTACTCAAAATTCAATTTAAGTCAAACTAATTTTAATTTACTCAAAATTCAATTTAAGTCAAACTGATTTTAATTTACTCAAAATTCAATTTAAGTCAAACTAATTTTAATTTACTCAAAATTCAATTTAAGTCAAACTAATTTTAATTTACTTAAAATTCAATTTAAGTCAAACTGATTTTAAAATAGTTAAAATTCAATTTAAGTCAAACTGATTTTAATTTACTTAAAATTAAATTTAAGTCAAACTGATTTTAATTTACTTGAAATTAAATTTAAGTCAAACTGATTTTAATTTACTTGAAATTAAATTTAAGTCAAACTGATTTTAATTTACTTAAAATTAAATTTAAGTCAAACTGATTTTAATTTACTTGAAATTCAATTTAAGTCAAACTGATTTTAATTTACTTAAAATTCAATTTAAGTCAAACTGATTTTAATTTACTTGAAATTAAATTTAAGTCAAACTGATTTTAATTTACTCAAAATTCAATTTAAGTCAAACTGATTTTAATTTACTTGAAATTAAATTTAAGTCAAACTGATTTTAATTTACTCAAAATTAAATTTAAGTCAAACTGATTTTAAAATAGTTAAAATTAAATTTAAGTCAAACTGATTTTAAAATAGTTAAAATTCAATTTAAGTCAAACTGATTTTAATTTACTTGAAATTAAATTTAAGTCAAACTGATTTTAATTTACTTGAAATTCAATTTAAGTCAAACTGATTTTAATTTACTTGAAATTCAATTTAAGTCAAACTGATTTTAATTTACTTGAAATTCAATTTAAGTCAAACTGATTTTAATTTACTCAAAATTAAATTTAAGTCAAACTGATTTTAATTTACTTGAAATTCAATTTAAGTCAAACTGATTTTAATTTACTTAAAATTAAATTTAAGTCAAACTGATTTTAATTTACTTAAAATTCAATTTAAGTCAAACTGATTTTAATTTACTTGAAATTAAATTTAAGTCAAACTGATTTTAATTTACTTGAAATTAAATTTTAGTCAAACTGATTTTAATTTACTTGAAATTAAATTTAAGTCAAACTGATTTTAATTTACTTGAAATTCAATTTAAGTCAAACTGATTTTAATTTACTTGAAATTCAATTTAAGTCAAACTGATTTTAATTTACTTGAAATTCAATTTAAGTCAAACTGATTTTAATTTACTCAAAATTAAATTTAAGTCAAACTGATTTTAAAATAGTTAAAATTAAATTTAAGTCAAACTGATTTTAATTTACTTAAAATTCAATTTAAGTCAAACTGATTTTAATTTACTTGAAATTAAATTTAAGTCAAACTGATTTTAATTTACTTGAAATTCAATTTAAGTCAAACTGATTTTAATTTACTTGAAATTAAATTTAAGTCAAACTGATTTTAATTTACTTGAAATTCAATTTAAGTCAAACTGATTTTAATTTACTTGAAATTCAATTTAAGAGAAACTGATTTTAAAATAGTTAAAATTTAATTTAAGTCAAACAGATTTTAATTTACTCAAAATTAAATTTAAGTCAAACTGATTTTAATTTACTTGAAATTAAATTTAAGTCAAACTGATTTTAATTTACTTAAAATTAAATTTAAGTCAAACTGATTTTAATTTACTTGAAATTAAATTTAAGTCAAACTGATTTTAATTTACTTAAAATTAAATTTAAGTCAAACTGATTTTAATTTACTTGAAATTCAATTTAAGTCAAACTGATTTTAATTTACTTGAAATTCAATTTAAGTCAAACTGATTTTAATTTACTTGAAATTAAATTTAAGTCAAACTGATTTTAATTTACTTAAAATTCAATTTAAGTCAAACTGATTTTAATTTACTTGAAATTAAATTTAAGTCAAACTGATTTTAAAATAGTTAAAATTAAATTTAAGTCAAACTAATTTTAATTTACTCAAAATTCAATTTAAGTCAAACTAATTTTAATTTACTTGAAATTCAATTTAAGTCAAACTGATTTTAATTTACTCAAAATTCAATTTAAGTCAAACTAATTTTAATTTACTCAAAATTCAATTTAAGTCAAACTAATTTTAATTTACTTAAAATTCAATTTAAGTCAAACTGATTTTAAAATAGTTAAAATTCAATTTAAGTCAAACTGATTTTAAAATAGTTAAAATTAAATTTAAGTCAAACTGATTTTAATTTACTCAAAATTCAATTTAAGTCAAACTGATTTTAAAATAGTTAAAATTAAATTTAAGTCAAACTGATTTTAATTTACTTGAAATTAAATTTAAGTCAAACTGATTTTAATTTACTTAAAATTCAATTTAAGTCAAACTGATTTTAATTTACTTAAAATTCAATTTAAGTCAAACTGATTTTAATTTACTCAAAATTCAATTTAAGTCAAAACTGATTTTAATTTACTCAAAATTCAATTTAAGTCAAACTGATTTTAATTTACTTAAAATTCAATTTAAGTCAAACTGATTTTAATTTACTCAAAATTCAATTTAAGTCAAACTGATTTTAATTTACTTGAAATTAAATTTAAGTCAAACTGATTTTAATTTACTTGAAATTCAATTTAAGTCAAACTGATTTTAATTTACTTAAAATTCAATTTAAGTCAAACTGATTTTAATTTACTTGAAATTAAATTTAAGTCAAACTGATTTTAAAATAGTTAAAATTAAATTTAAGTCAAACTGATTTTAATTTACTTGAAATTCAATTTAAGTCAAACTGATTTTAAAATAGTTAAAATTAAATTTAAGTCAAACTGATTTTAATTTACTTGAAATTAAATTTAAGTCAAACTGATTTTAATTTACTTGAAATTCAATTTAAGTCAAACTGATTTTAAAATAGTTAAAATTCAATTTAAGTCAAACTGATTTTAATTTACTTGAAATTAAATTTAAGTCAAACTGATTTTAATTTACTTGAAATTAAATTTAAGTCAAACTGATTTTAATTTACTTGAAATTAAATTTAAGTCAAACTGATTTTAATTTACTTGAAATTCAATTTAAGTCAAACTGATTTTAAAATAGTTAAAATTAAATTTAAGTCAAACTGATTTTAATTTACTCAAAATTCAATTTAAGTCAAACTGATTTTAAAATAGTTAAAATTAAATTTAAGTCAAACTGATTTTAATTTACTTGAAATTAAATTTAAGTCAAACTGATTTTAATTTACTTAAAATTCAATTTAAGTCAAACTGATTTTAATTTACTTGAAATTAAATTTAAGTCAAACTGATTTTAATTTACTTGAAATTCAATTTAAGTCAAACTGATTTTAATTTACTTAAAATTCAATTTAAGTCAAACTGATTTTAATTTACTTGAAATTAAATTTAAGTCAAACTGATTTTAAAATAGTTAAAATTAAATTTAAGTCAAACTGATTTTAATTTACTTGAAATTCAATTTAAGTCAAACTGATTTTAAAATAGTTAAAATTAAATTTAAGTCAAACTAATTTTAATTTACTTGAAATTCAATTTAAGTCAAACTGATTTTAATTTACTCAAAATTCAATTTAAGTCAAACTAATTTTAATTTACTCAAAATTCAATTTAAGTCAAACTAATTTTAATTTACTTAAAATTCAATTTAAGTCAAACTGATTTTAATTTACTTGAAATTAATTTTAAGTCAAACTGATTTTAAAATAGTTAAAATTAAATTTAAGTCAAACTGATTTTAATTTACTAGAAATTAAATTTAAGTCAAACTGATTTTAATTTACTCAAAATTAAATTTAAGTCAAACTGATTTTAATTTACTTGAAATTCAATTTAAGTCAAACTGATTTTAATTTACTTGAAATTCAATTTAAGTCAAACTGATTTTAATTTACTTGAAATTCAATTTAAGTCAAACTGATTTTAATTTACTTGAAATTCAATTTAAGTCAAACTGATTTTAAAATAGTTAAAATTAAATTTAAGTCAAACTGATTTTAATTTACTTGAAATTCAATTTAAGTCAAACTGATTTTAATTTACTTGAAATTCAATTTAAGTCAAACTAATTTTAATTTACTTGAAATTCAATTTAAGTCAAACTGATTTTAATTTACTTGAAATTAAATTTAAGTCAAACTGATTTTAATTTACTTGAAATTCAATTTAAGTCAAACTGATTTTAATTTACTTGAAATTAAATTTAAGTCAAACTGATTTTAATTTACTCAAAATTCAATTTAAGTCAAACTGATTTTAAAATAGTTAAAATTCAATTTAAGTCAAACTGATTTTAAAATAGTTAAAATTCAATTTAAGTCAAACTGATTTTAATTTACTTGAAATTAAATTTAAGTCAAACTGATTTTAAAATAGTTAAAATTAAATTTAAGTCAAACTGATTTTAATTTACTTGAAATTAAATTTAAGTCAAACTGATTTTAATTTACTTGAAATTAAATTTAAGTCAAACTGATTTTAATTTACTTAAAATTCAATTTAAGTCAAACTGATTTTAATTTACTTGAAATTAAATTTAAGTCAAACTGATTTTAAAATAGTTAAAATTAAATTTAAGTCAAACTAATTTTAATTTACTCAAAATTCAATTTAAGTCAAACTAATTTTAATTTACTTGAAATTCAATTTAAGTCAAACTGATTTTAATTTACTCAAAATTCAATTTAAGTCAAACTAATTTTAATTTACTCAAAATTCAATTTAAGTCAAACTAATTTTAATTTACTTAAAATTCAATTTAAGTCAAACTGATTTTAAAATAGTTAAAATTCAATTTAAGTCAAACTGATTTTAAAATAGTTAAAATTAAATTTAAGTCAAACTGATTTTAATTTACTCAAAATTCAATTTAAGTCAAACTGATTTTAATTTACTTGAAATTAAATTTAAGTCAAACTGATTTTAATTTACTTGAAATTAAATTTAAGTCAAACTGATTTTAATTTACTTGAAATTCAATTTAAGTCAAACTGATTTTAATTTACTTGAAATTCAATTTAAGTCAAACTGATTTTAATTTACTTGAAATTCAATTTAAGTCAAACTGATTTTAAAATAGTTAAAATTAAATTTAAGTCAAACTGATTTTAATTTACTTGAAATTAAAATCAGTTTGACTTAAATTGAATTTTAAGTAAATTAAAATCAGTTTGACTTAAATTTAATTTTAAGTAAATTAAAATCAGTTTGACTTAAATTTAATTTCAAGTAAATTAAAATCAGTTTGACTTAAATTTAATTTTAAGTAAATTAAAATCAGTTTGACTTAAATTTAATTTTAAGTAAATTAAAATCAGTTTGACTTAAATTTAATTTTGAGTAAATTAAAATCAGTTTGACTTAAATTGAATTTTGAGTAAATTAAAATCAGTTTGACTTAAATTTAATTTTAAGTAAATTAAAATCAGTTTGACTTAAATTTAATTTTAAGTAAATTAAAATCAGTTTGACTTAAATTGAATTTTAAGTAAATTAAAATCAGTTTGACTTAAATTGAATTTTAAGTAAATTAAAATCAGTTTGACTTAAATTGAATTTTGAGTAAATTAAAATCAGTTTGACTTAAATTGAATTTTGAGTAAATTAAAATCAGTTTGACTTAAATTGAATTTTGAGTAAATTAAAATCAGTTTGACTTAAATTTAATTTTAAGTATTTTAAAATCAGTTTGACTTAAATTTAATTTCAAGTAAATTAAAATCAGTTTGACTTAAATTGAATTTTAAGTAAATTAAAATCAGTTTGACTTAAATTTAATTTTAAGTAAATTAAAATCAGTTTGACTTAAATTTAATTTCAAGTAAATTAAAATCAGTTTGACTTAAATTTAATTTTAACTTAAATTTAATTTCAAGTTTAAAATCAGTTTGACTTAAATTTAATTTCAAGTAAATTAAAATCAGTTTGACTTAAATTGAATTTTAAGTATTTTAAAATCAGTTTGACTTAAATTGAGTAAATTAAAATCATTTTCAAATTTAATTTTAAGTTAAAATCAGTTTGACTTAAATTGAATTTTGAGTAAATTAAAATCAGTTTGACTTAAATTTAATTTCAAGTAAATTAAAATCAGTTTGACTTAAATTGAATTTCAAGTAAATTAAAATCAGTTTGACTTAAATTTAATTTTAAGTAAATTAAAATCAGTTTGACTTAAATTTAATTTTGAGTAAATTAAAATCAGTTTGACTTAAATTTAATTTCAAGTAAATTAAAATCAGTTTGACTTAAATTGAATTTCAAGTAAATTAAAATCAGTTTGACTTAAATTGAATTTTAGTAAATTAAAATCAGTTTGACTTAAATTTAATTTTCAAGTAAATTAAAATCAGTTTGACTTAAATTTAATTTCAAGTAAATTAAAATCAGTTTGACTTAAATTTAATTTCAAGTAAATTAAAATCAGTTTGACTTAAATTGAATTTTAAGTAAATTAAAATCAGTTTGACTTAAATTTAATTTTGAGTAAATTAAAATCAGTTTGACTTAAATTTAATTTTAAGTAAATTAAAATCAGTTTGACTTAAATTTAATTTTAAGTAAATTAAAATCAGTTTGACTTAAATTTAATTTTGAGTAAATTAAAATCAGTTTGACTTAAATTGAATTTCAAGTAAATTAAAATCAGTTTGACTTAAATTGAATTTTGAGTAAATTAAAATCAGTTTGACTTAAATTGAATTTTGAGTAAATTAAAATCAGTTTGACTTAAATTGAATTTCAAGTAAATTAAAATCAGTTTGACTTAAATTTAATTTTAAGTATTTTAAAATCAGTTTGACTTAAATTGAATTTCAAGTAAATTAAAATCAGTTTGACTTAAATTTAATTTTAAGTATTTTAAAATCAGTTTGACTTAAATTTAATTTCAAGTAAATTAAAATCAGTTTGACTTAAATTGAATTTTAAGTAAATTAAAATCAGTTTGACTTAAATTTAATTTCAAGTAAATTAAAATCAGTTTGACTTAAATTTAATTTCAAGTAAATTAAAATCAGTTTGACTTAAATTGAATTTTAAGTAAATTAAAATCAGTTTGACTTAAATTTAATTTCAAGTAAATTAAAATCAGTTTGACTTAAATTTAATTTTAAGTAAATTAAAATCAGTTTGACTTAAATTTAATTTTGAGTAAATTAAAATCAGTTTGACTTAAATTTAATTTTAAGTAAATTAAAATCAGTTTGACTTAAATTGAATTTCAAGTAAATTAAAATCAGTTTGACTTAAATTTAATTTCAAGTAAATTAAAATCAGTTTGACTTAAATTTAATTTCAAGTAAATTAAAATCAGTTTGACTTAAATTTAATTTCAAGTAAATTAAAATCAGTTTGACTTAAATTGAATTTTAAGTATTTTAAAATCAGTTTGACTTAAATTGAATTTCAAGTAAATTAAAATCAGTTTGACTTAAATTTAATTTCAAGTAAATTAAAATCAGTTTGACTTAAATTTAATTTTAAGTATTTTAAAATCAGTTTGACTTAAATTGAATTTCAAGTAAATTAAAATCAGTTTGACTTAAATTTAATTTTAAGTAAATTAAAATCAGTTTGACTTAAATTTAATTTCAAGTAAATTAAAATCAGTTTGACTTAAATTTAATTTTAAGTAAATTAAAATCAGTTTGACTTAAATTGAATTTCAAGTAAATTAAAATCAGTTTGACTTAAATTTAATTTCAAGTAAATTAAAATCAGTTTGACTTAAATTTAATTTTGAGTAAATTAAAATCAGTTTGACTTAAATTGAATTTTAAGTAAATTAAAATCAGTTTGACTTAAATTGAATTTTGAGTAAATTAAAATCAGTTTGACTTAAATTGAATTTTGAGTAAATTAAAATCAGTTTGACTTAAATTGAATTTTAAGTAAATTAAAATCAGTTTGACTTAAATTGAATTTTAAGTAAATTAAAATCAGTTTGACTTAAATTTAATTTCAAGTAAATTAAAATCAGTTTGACTTAAATTTAATTTTAAGTAAATTAAAATCAGTTTGACTTAAATTGAATTTTGAGTAAATTAAAATCAGTTTGACTTAAATTTAATTTTAAGTAAATTAAAATCAGTTTGACTTAAATTGAATTTTAAGTAAATTAAAATCAGTTTGACTTAAATTGAATTTTAAGTAAATTAAAATCAGTTTGACTTAAATTGAATTTTGAGTAAATTAAAATCAGTTTGACTTAAATTGAATTTTGAGTAAATTAAAATCAGTTTGACTTAAATTGAATTTCAAGTAAATTAAAATCAGTTTGACTTAAATTGAATTTTGAGTAAATTAAAATCAGTTTGACTTAAATTTAATTTTAACTATTTTAAAATCAGTTTGACTTAAATTTAATTTCAAGTAAATTAAAATCAGTTTGACTTAAATTTAATTTTAAGTAAATTAAAATCAGTTTGACTTAAATTTAATTTCAAGTAAATTAAAATCAGTTTGACTTAAATTTAATTTCAAGTAAATTAAAATCAGTTTGACTTAAATTTAATTTCAAGTAAATTAAAATCAGTTTGACTTAAATTTAATTTTAAGTAAATTAAAATCAGTTTGACTTAAATTTAATTTCAAGTAAATTAAAATCAGTTTGACTTAAATTTAATTTTAAGTAAATTAAAATCAGTTTGACTTAAATTTAATTTCAAGTAAATTAAAATCAGTTTGACTTAAATTTAATTTTGAGTAAATTAAAATCAGTTTGACTTAAATTAAATTTTAAGTAAATTAAAATCAGTTTGACTTAAATTGAATTTCAAGTAAATTAAAATCAGTTTGACTTAAATTTAATTTCAAGTAAATTAAAATCAGTTTGACTTAAATTTAATTTTGAGTAAATTAAAATCAGTTTGACTTAAATTTAATTTCAAGTAAATTAAAATCAGTTTGACTTAAATTTAATTTCAAGTAAATTAAAATCAGTTTGACTTAAATTGAATTTTAAGTAAATTAAAATCAGTTTGACTTAAATTTAATTTTAAGTAAATTAAAATCAGTTTGACTTAAATTTAATTTTGAGTAAATTAAAATCAGTTTGACTTAAATTGAATTTCAAGTAAATTAAAATCAGTTTGACTTAAATTGAATTTCAAGTAAATTAAAATCAGTTTGACTTAAATTTAATTTCAAGTAAATTAAAATCAGTTTGACTTAAATTTAATTTCAAGTAAATTAAAATCAGTTTGACTTAAATTTAATTTCAAGTAAATTAAAATCAGTTTGACTTAAATTTAATTTCAAGTAAATTAAAATCAGTTTGACTTAAATTGAATTTTAAGTAAATTAAAATCAGTTTGACTTAAATTTAATTTTAAGTAAATTAAAATCAGTTTGACTTAAATTGAATTTCAAGTAAATTAAAATCAGTTTGACTTAAATTTAATTTTGAGTAAATTAAAATCAGTTTGACTTAAATTGAATTTTAAGTAAATTAAAATCAGTTTGACTTAAATTGAATTTCAAGTAAATTAAAATCAGTTTGACTTAAATTGAATTTCAAGTAAATTAAAATCAGTTTGACTTAAATTTAATTTCAAG
The DNA here is from genome assembly GCA_946699065.1 of Loxodes magnus. NCBI lineage: Eukaryota > Ciliophora > Karyorelictea > Loxodida > Loxodidae > Loxodes > Loxodes magnus. Next base: position 19,312 of record CAMPDV010004361.1, read on the forward strand.
TAAATTAAAATCAGTTTGACTTAAATTTAATTTTAACTATTTTAAAATCAGTTTGACTTAAATTTAATTTTAAGTAAATTAAAATCAGTTTGACTTAAATTTAATTTTGAGTAAATTAAAATCAGTTTGACTTAAATTTAATTTCAAGTAAATTAAAATCAGTTTGACTTAAATTGAATTTTGAGTAAATTAAAATCAGTTTGACTTAAATTTAATTTCAAGTAAATTAAAATCAGTTTGACTTAAATTGAATTTTAAGTAAATTAAAATCAGTTTGACTTAAATTGAATTTTGAGTAAATTAAAATCAGTTTGACTTAAATTTAATTTTGAGTAAATTAAAATCAGTTTGACTTAAATTTAATTTCAAGTAAATTAAAATCAGTTTGACTTAAATTTAATTTCAAGTAAATTAAAATCAGTTTGACTTAAATTTAATTTTAAGTAAATTAAAATCAGTTTGACTTAAATTGAATTTTAACTAGTAAATTAAAATCAGTTTGACTTAAATTGAATTTTAAGTAAATTAAAATCAGTTTGACTTAAATTGAATTTTGAGTAAATTAAAATCAGTTTGACTTAAATTGAATTTTGAGTAAATTAAAATCAGTTTGACTTAAATTGAATTTTGAGTAAATTAAAATCAGTTTGACTTAAATTTAATTTTGAGTAAATTAAAATCAGTTTGACTTAAATTTAATTTTAAGTAAATTAAAATCAGTTTGACTTAAATTTAATTTTAAGTAAATTAAAATCAGTTTGACTTAAATTGAATTTTAAGTAAATTAAAATCAGTTTGACTTAAATTGAATTTTAAGTAAATTAAAATCAGTTTGACTTAAATTTAATTTTGAGTAAATTAAAATCAGTTTGACTTAAATTTAATTTTGAGTAAATTAAAATCAGTTTGACTTAAATTTAATTTCAAGTAAATTAAAATCAGTTTGACTTAAATTGAATTTTGAGTAAATTAAAATCAGTTTGACTTAAATTTAATTTTAAGTATTTTAAAATCAGTTTGACTTAAATTTAATTTTGAGTAAATTAAAATCAGTTTGACTTAAATTTAATTTCAAGTAAATTAAAATCAGTTTGACTTAAATTTAATTTTAAGTAAATTAAAATCAGTTTGACTTAAATTGAATTTCAAGTAAATTAAAATCAGTTTGACTTAAATTTAATTTTGAGTAAATTAAAATCAGTTTGACTTAAATTTAATTTTAAGTAAATTAAAATCAGTTTGACTTAAATTTAATTTCAAGTAAATTAAAATCAGTTTGACTTAAATTTAATTTCTTAAATTTAATTTTGAGTAAATTAAAATCAGTTTGACTTAAATTTAATTTCAAGTAAATTAAAATCAGTTTGACTTAAATTTAATTTCAAGTAAATTAAAATCAGTTTGACTTAAATTTAATTTTGAGTAAATTAAAATCAGTTTGACTTAAATTTAATTTTGAGTAAATTAAAATCAGTTTGACTTAAATTTAATTTTGAGTAAATTAAAATCAGTTTGACTTAAATTGAATTTCAAGTAAATTAAAATCAGTTTGACTTAAATTTAATTTCAAGTAAATTAAAATCAGTTTGACTTAAATTTAATTTCAAGTAAATTAAAATCAGTTTGACTTAAATTGAATTTTAAGTAAATTAAAATCAGTTTGACTTAAATTTAATTTTCAAGTAAATTAAAATCAGTTTGACTTAAATTTAATTTCAAGTAAATTAAAATCAGTTTGACTTAAATTTAATTTTAAGTAAATTAAAATCAGTTTGACTTAAATTGAATTTTAACTATTTTAAAATCAGTTTGACTTAAATTTATTTTCAAGTAAATTAAAATCAGTTTGACTTAAATTTAATTTCAAGTAAATTAAAATCAGTTTGACTTAAATTTAATTTTAACTATTTTAAAATCAGTTTGACTTAAATTGAATTTTGAGTAAATTAAAATCAGTTTGACTTAAATTGAATTTTGAGTAAATTAAAATCAGTTTGACTTAAATTTAATTTTAACTTTTTTAAAATCAGTTTGACTTAAATTGAATTTTAAGTATTTTAAAATCAGTTTGACTTAAATTGAATTTCAAGTAAATTAAAATCAGTTTGACTTAAATTGAATTTTAAGTAAATTAAAATCAGTTTGACTTAAATTGAATTTTAAGTAAATTAAAATCAGTTTGACTTAAATTTAATTTTGAGTAAATTAAAATCAGTTTGACTTAAATTGAATTTCAAGTAAATTAAAATCAGTTTGACTTAAATTGAATTTTGAGTAAATTAAAATCAGTTTGACTTAAATTTAATTTTAAGTAAATTAAAATCAGTTTGACTTAAATTTAATTTTGAGTAAATTAAAATCAGTTTGACTTAAATTTAATTTCAAGTAAATTAAAATCAGTTTGACTTAAATTTAATTTCAAGTAAATTAAAATCAGTTTGACTTAAATTTAATTTCAAGTAAATTAAAATCAGTTTGACTTAAATTGAATTTTGAGTAAATTAAAATCAGTTTGACTTAAATTTAATTTCAAGTAAATTAAAATCAGTTTGACTTAAATTTAATTTCAAGTAAATTAAAATCAGTTTGACTTAAATTTAATTTCAAGTAAATTAAAATCAGTTTGACTTAAATTGAATTTTGAGTAAATTAAAATCAGTTTGACTTAAATTTAATTTCAAGTAAATTAAAATCAGTTTGACTTAAATTTAATTTCAAGTAAATTAAAATCAGTTTGACTTAAATTTAATTTCAAGTAAATTAAAATCAGTTTGACTTAAATTGAATTTTGAGTAAATTAAAATCAGTTTGACTTAAATTTAATTTCAAGTAAATTAAAATCAGTTTGACTTAAATTTAATTTCAAGTAAATTAAAATCAGTTTGACTTAAATTTAATTTTAAGTAAATTAAAATCAGTTTGACTTAAATTTAATTTCAAGTAAATTAAAATCAGTTTGACTTAAATTTAATTTTAAGTAAATTAAAATCAGTTTGACTTAAATTGAATTTCAAGTAAATTAAAATCAGTTTGACTTAAATTTAATTTCAAGTAAATTAAAATCAGTTTGACTTAAATTAATTTTGAGTAAATTAAAATCAGTTTGACTTAAATTTAATTTTAAGTAAATTAAAATCAGTTTGACTTAAATTTAATTTTAAGTAAATTAAAATCAGTTTGACTTAAATTTAATTTTGAGTAAATTAAAATCAGTTTGACTTAAATTTAATTTCAAGTAAATTAAAATCAGTTTGACTTAAATTGAATTTTAAGTAAATTAAAATCAGTTTGACTTAAATTTAATTTTGAGTAAATTAAAATCAGTTTGACTTAAATTGAATTTCAAGTAAATTAAAATCAGTTTGACTTAAATTTAATTTCAAGTAAATTAAAATCAGTTTGACTTAAATTTAATTTTGAGTAAATTAAAATCAGTTTGACTTAAATTTAATTTCAAGTAAATTAAAATCAGTTTGACTTAAATTGAATTTTAAGTAAATTAAAATCAGTTTGACTTAAATTTAATTTTAAGTAAATTAAAATCAGTTTGACTTAAATTTAATTTCAAGTAAATTAAAATCAGTTTGACTTAAATTGAATTTCAAGTAAATTAAAATCAGTTTGACTTAAATTGAATTTTGAGTAAATTAAAATCAGTTTGACTTAAATTTAATTTTAAGTAAATTAAAATCAGTTTGACTTAAATTGAATTTCAAGTAAATTAAAATCAGTTTGACTTAAATTGAATTTCAAGTAAATTAAAATCAGTTTGACTTAAATTTAATTTCAAGTAAATTAAAATCAGTTTGACTTAAATTAAATTTTGAGTAAATTAAAATCAGTTTGACTTAAATTTAATTTCAAGTAAATTAAAATCAGTTTGACTTAAATTTAATTTTAAGTAAATTAAAATCAGTTTGACTTAAATTGAATTTTAAGTAAATTAAAATCAGTTTGACTTAAATTTAATTTCAAGTAAATTAAAATCAGTTTGACTTAAATTTAATTTTGAGTAAATTAAAATCAGTTTGACTTAAATTTAATTTCAAGTAAATTAAAATCAGTTTGACTTAAATTTAATTTTGAGTAAATTAAAATCAGTTTGACTTAAATTTAATTTTAAGTAAATTAAAATCAGTTTGACTTAAATTTAATTTCAAGTAAATTAAAATCAGTTTGACTTAAATTTAATTTCAAGTAAATTAAAATCAGTTTGACTTAAATTTAATTTCAAGTAAATTAAAATCAGTTTGACTTAAATTGAATTTCAAGTAAATTAAAATCAGTTTGACTTAAATTTAATTTTAAGTAAATTAAAATCAGTTTGACTTAAATTTAATTTCAAGTAAATTAAAATCAGTTTGACTTAAATTTAATTTTAAGTAAATTAAAATCAGTTTGACTTAAATTTAATTTCAAGTAAATTAAAATCAGTTTGACTTAAATTTAATTTTAAGTAAATTAAAATCAGTTTGACTTAAATTTAATTTCAAGTAAATTAAAATCAGTTTGACTTAAATTGAATTTTAAGTAAATTAAAATCAGTTTGACTTAAATTTAATTTTAAGTAAATTAAAATCAGTTTGACTTAAATTTAATTTCAAGTAAATTAAAATCAGTTTGACTTAAATTTAATTTTGAGTAAATTAAAATCAGTTTGACTTAAATTTAATTTCAAGTAAATTAAAATCAGTTTGACTTAAATTTAATTTTGAGTAAATTAAAATCAGTTTGACTTAAATTTAATTTTAAGTAAATTAAAATCAGTTTGACTTAAATTTAATTTCAAGTAAATTAAAATCAGTTTGACTTAAATTTAATTTCAAGTAAATTAAAATCAGTTTGACTTAAATTTAATTTCAAGTAAATTAAAATCAGTTTGACTTAAATTTAATTTCAAGTAAATTAAAATCAGTTTGACTTAAATTTAATTTTGAGTAAATTAAAATCAGTTTGACTTAAATTTAATTTTAAGTATTTTAAAATCAGTTTGACTTAAATTTAATTTCAAGTAAATTAAAATCAGTTTGACTTAAATTGAATTTCAAGTAAATTAAAATCAGTTTGACTTAAATTGAATTTTGAGTAAATTAAAATCAGTTTGACTTAAATTTAATTTCAAGTAAATTAAAATCAGTTTGACTTAAATTTAATTTTAAGTAAATTAAAATCAGTTTGACTTAAATTTAATTTCAAGTAAATTAAAATCAGTTTGACTTAAATTTAATTTTAAGTAAATTAAAATCAGTTTGACTTAAATTTAATTTTAAGTATTTTAAAATCAGTTTGACTTAAATTGAATTTTAAGTATTTTAAAATCAGTTTGACTTAAATTTAATTTTCAAGTAAATTAAAATCAGTTTGACTTAAATTTAATTTCAAGTAAATTAAAATCAGTTTGACTTAAATTTAATTTTAAGTAAATTAAAATCAGTTTGACTTAAATTTAATTTCAAGTAAATTAAAATCAGTTTGACTTAAATTTAATTTTAAGTAAATTAAAATCAGTTTGACTTAAATTTAATTTTAAGTAAATTAAAATCAGTTTGACTTAAATTTAATTTCAAGTAAATTAAAATCAGTTTGACTTAAATTTAATTTTGAGTAAATTAAAATCAGTTTGACTTAAATTTAATTTTAAGTAAATTAAAATCAGTTTGACTTAAATTTAATTTTAAGTAAATTAAAATCAGTTTGACTTAAATTGAATTTTAAGTATTTTAAAATCAGTTTGACTTAAATTTAATTTCAAGTAAATTAAAATCAGTTTGACTTAAATTTAATTTTAAGTAAATTAAAATCAGTTTGACTTAAATTTAATTTCAAGTAAATTAAAATCAGTTTGACTTAAATTTAATTTTAAGTAAATTAAAATCAGTTTGACTTAAATTGAATTTCAAGTAAATTAAAATCAGTTTGACTTAAATTTAATTTTAAGTAAATTAAAATCAGTTTGACTTAAATTGAATTTCAAGTAAATTAAAATCAGTTTGACTTAAATTGAATTTCAAGTAAATTAAAATCAGTTTGACTTAAATTTAATTTCAAGTAAATTAAAATCAGTTTGACTTAAATTGAATTTCAAGTAAATTAAAATCAGTTTGACTTAAATTTAATTTCAAGTAAATTAAAATCAGTTTGACTTAAATTGAATTTTGAGTAAATTAAAATCAGTTTGACTTAAATTTAATTTCAAGTAAATTAAAATCAGTTTGACTTAAATTGAATTTTAAGTAAATTAAAATCAGTTTGACTTAAATTTAATTTTAAGTATTTTAAAATCAGTTTGACTTAAATTTAATTTCAAGTAAATTAAAATCAGTTTGACTTAAATTTAATTTCAAGTAAATTAAAATCAGTTTGACTTAAATTTAATTTTGAGTAAATTAAAATCAGTTTGACTTAAATTTAATTTCAAGTAAATTAAAATCAGTTTGACTTAAATTTAATTTCAAGTAAATTAAAATCAGTTTGACTTAAATTTAATTTCAAGTAAATTAAAATCAGTTTGACTTAAATTTAATTTTAAGTAAATTAAAATCAGTTTGACTTAAATTTAATTTCAAGTAAATTAAAATCAGTTTGACTTAAATTTAATTTTGAGTAAATTAAAATCAGTTTGACTTAAATTGAATTTTGAGTAAATTAAAATCAGTTTGACTTAAATTTAATTTCAAGTAAATTAAAATCAGTTTGACTTAAATTTAATTTTCAAGTAAATTAAAATCAGTTTGACTTAAATTTAATTTCAAGTAAATTAAAATCAGTTTGACTTAAATTGAATTTTAAGTAAATTAAAATCAGTTTGACTTAAATTTAATTTTGAGTAAATTAAAATCAGTTTGACTTAAATTGAATTTTGAGTAAATTAAAATCAGTTTGACTTAAATTGAATTTCAAGTAAATTAAAATCAGTTTGACTTAAATTTAATTTTCAAGTAAATTAAAATCAGTTTGACTTAAATTTAATTTCAAGTAAATTAAAATCAGTTTGACTTAAATTTAATTTTAACTATTTTAAAATCAGTTTGACTTAAATTTAATTTTGAGTAAATTAAAATCAGTTTGACTTAAATTTAATTTCAAGTAAATTAAAATCAGTTTGACTTAAATTGAATTTTAAGTAAATTAAAATCAGTTTGACTTAAATTTAATTTTAAGTAAATTAAAATCAGTTTGACTTAAATTTAATTTTGAGTAAATTAAAATCAGTTTGACTTAAATTTAATTTTAAGTAAATTAAAATCAGTTTGACTTAAATTTAATTTTCAAGTAAATTAAAATCAGTTTGACTTAAATTTAATTTCAAGTAAATTAAAATCAGTTTGACTTAAATTGAATTTTAACTATTTTAAAATCAGTTTGACTTAAATTGAATTTTCAAGTAAATTAAAATCAGTTTGACTTAAATTTAATTTCAAGTAAATTAAAATCAGTTTGACTTAAATTAATTTTGAGTAAATTAAAATCAGTTTGACTTAAATTTAATTTCAAGTAAATTAAAATCAGTTTGACTTAAATTGAATTTTGAGTAAATTAAAATCAGTTTGACTTAAATTTAATTTCAAGTAAATTAAAATCAGTTTGACTTAAATTGAATTTTAGTAATTTTAAAATCAGTTTGACTTAAATTTAATTTCAAGTAAATTAAAATCAGTTTGACTTAAATTGAATTTTGAGTAAATTAAAATTAGTTTGACTTAAATTTAATTTTGAGTAAATTAAAATCAGTTTGACTTAAATTGAATTTTAACTATTTTAAAATCAGTTTGACTTAAATTTAATTTCAAGTAAATTAAAATCAGTTTGACTTAAATTTAATTTTGAGTAAATTAAAATTAGTTTGACTTAAATTTAATTTTGAGTAAATTAAAATCAGTTTGACTTAAATTGAATTTTAACTATTTTAAAATCAGTTTGACTTAAATTTAATTTCAAGTAAATTAAAATCAGTTTGACTTAAATTGAATTTTGAGTAAATTAAAATCAGTTTGACTTAAATTTAATTTTGAGTAAATTAAAATCAGTTTGACTTAAATTTAATTTTAAGTATTTTAAAATCAGTTTGACTTAAATTTAATTTTAAGTAAATTAAAATCAGTTTGACTTAAATTTAATTTTGAGTAAATTAAAATCAGTTTGACTTAAATTTAATTTCAAGTAAATTAAAATCAGTTTGACTTAAATTGAATTTTGAGTAAATTAAAATCAGTTTGACTTAAATTTAATTTTGAGTAAATTAAAATCAGTTTGACTTAAATTGAATTTTAAATTTTAAAATCAGTTTGACTTAAATTTAATTTCAAGTAAATTAAAATCAGTTTGACTTAAATTTAATTTTGAGTAAATTAAAATCAGTTTGACTTAAATTTAATTTTAAGTAAATTAAAATCAGTTTGACTTAAATTGAATTTCAAGTAAATTAAAATCAGTTTGACTTAAATTTAATTTTAAGTAAATTAAAATCAGTTTGACTTAAATTTAATTTCAAGTAAATTAAAATCAGTTTGACTTAAATTGAATTTTGAGTAAATTAAAATTAGTTTGACTTAAATTTAATTTAAAGTAAATTAAAATCAGTTTGACTTAAATTGAATTTCAAGTAAATTAAAATCAGTTTGACTTAAATTGAATTTTGAGTAAATTAAAATCAGTTTGACTTAAATTTAATTTCAAGTAAATTAAAATCAGTTTGACTTAAATTTAATTTTGAGTAAATTAAAATCAGTTTGACTTAAATTTAATTTTAACTATTTTAAAATCAGTTTGACTTAAATTTAATTTTAAGTAAATTAAAATCAGTTTGACTTAAATTTAATTTTGAGTAAATTAAAATCAGTTTGACTTAAATTTAATTTCAAGTAAATTAAAATCAGTTTGACTTAAATTTAATTTTAAGTAAATTAAAATCAGTTTGACTTAAATTTAATTTCAAGTAAATTAAAATCAGTTTGACTTAAATTTAATTTTAAGTAAATTAAAATCAGTTTGACTTAAATTTAATTTCAAGTAAATTAAAATCAGTTTGACTTAAATTTAATTTCAAGTAAATTAAAATCAGTTTGACTTAAATTGAATTTTGAGTAAATTAAAATCAGTTTGACTTAAATTTAATTTCAAGTAAATTAAAATCAGTTTGACTTAAATTTAATTTTAAGTAAATTAAAATCAGTTTGACTTAAATTTAATTTTAACTATTTTAAAATCAGTTTGACTTAAATTTAATTTCAAGTAAATTAAAATCAGTTTGACTTAAATTTAATTTCAAGTAAATTAAAATCAGTTTGACTTAAATTTAATTTCAAGTAAATTAAAATCAGTTTGACTTAAATTTAATTTTAACTATTTTAAAATCAGTTTGACTTAAATTTAATTTTAACTATTTTAAAATCAGTTTGACTTAAATTTAATTTCAAGTAAATTAAAATCAGTTTGACTTAAATTTAATTTTAACTATTTTAAAATCAGTTTGACTTAAATTGAATTTCAAGTAAATTAAAATCAGTTTGACTTAAATTGAATTTTGAGTAAATTAAAATTAGTTTGACTTAAATTTAATTTTAACTATTTTAAAATCAGTTTGACTTAAATTGAATTTCAAGTAAATTAAAATCAGTTTGACTTAAATTGAATTTTGAGTAAATTAAAATTAGTTTGACTTAAATTTAATTTTAACTATTTTAAAATCAGTTTGACTTAAATTAAATTTTAACTATTTTAAAATCAGTTTGACTTAAATTTAATTTCAAGTAAATTAAAATCAGTTTGACTTAAATTTAATTTTAAGTAAATTAAAATCAGTTTGACTTAAATTGAATTTTAACTATTTTAAAATCAGTTTGACTTAAATTTATTTTCAAGTAAATTAAAATCAGTTTGACTTAAATTTAATTTTAACTATTTTAAAATCAGTTTGACTTAAATTGAATTTTAAGTAAATTAAAATCAGTTTGACTTAAATTGAATTTTAAGTAAATTAAAATCAGTTTGACTTAAATTGAATTTTAAGTAAATTAAAATCAGTTTGACTTAAATTTAATTTTAAGTAAATTAAAATCAGTTTGACTTAAATTGAATTTTAACTATTTTAAAATCAGTTGACTTAAATTGAATTTTGAGTAAATTAAAATCAGTTTGACTTAAATTTATTTTCAAGTAAATTAAAATCAGTTTGACTTAAATTTAATTTCAAGTAAATTAAAATCAGTTTGACTTAAATTTAATTTTAAGTAAATTAAAATCAGTTTGACTTAAATTGAATTTTAACTATTTTAAAATCAGTTGAACTTAAATTGAATTTTGAGTAAATTAAAATCAGTTTGACTTAAATTAAATTTTAAGTAAATTAAAATTAGTTTGACTTAAATTGAATTTTAACTATTTTAAAATCAGTTTGACTTAAATTTAATTTCAAGTAAATTAAAATCAGTTTGACTTAAATTGAATTTTAACTATTTTAAAATCAGTTTGACTTAAATTGAATTTCAAGTAAATTAAAATCAGTTTGACTTAAATTTAATTTTGAGTAAATTAAAATCAGTTTGACTTAAATTAATTTTGAGTAAATTAAAATCAGTTTGACTTAAATTTAATTTTAAGTATTTTAAAATCAGTTTGACTTAAATTGAATTTTGAGTAAATTAAAATCAGTTTGACTTAAATTTAATTTTAAGTAAATTAAAATCAGTTTGACTTAAATTTAATTTTAAGTAAATTAAAATCAGTTTGACTTAAATTTAATTTCAAGTAAATTAAAATCAGTTTGACTTAAATTTAATTTTAAGTAAATTAAAATCAGTTTGACTTAAATTTAATTTTAACTATTTTAAAATCAGTTTGACTTAAATTTAATTTCAAGTAAATTAAAATCAGTTTGACTTAAATTTAATTTTGAGTAAATTAAAATCAGTTTGACTTAAATTTAATTTTGAGTAAATTAAAATCAGTTTGACTTAAATTTAATTTTGAGTAAATTAAAATCAGTTTGACTTAAATTTAATTTTGAGTAAATTAAAATCAGTTTGACTTAAATTTAATTTCAAGTAAATTAAAATCAGTTTGACTTAAATTTAATTTTAAGTAAATTAAAATCAGTTTGACTTAAATTTAATTTCAAGTAAATTAAAATCAGTTTGACTTAAATTGAATTTTAAGTAAATTAAAATCAGTTTGACTTAAATTTAATTTCAAGTAAATTAAAATCAGTTTGACTTAAATTTAATTTTGAGTAAATTAAAATCAGTTTGACTTAAATTTAATTTCAAGTAAATTAAAATCAGTTTGACTTAAATTTAATTTTAAGTAAATTAAAATCAGTTTGACTTAAATTGAATTTTGAGTAAATTAAAATCAGTTTGACTTAAATTTAATTTCAAGTAAATTAAAATCAGTTTGACTTAAATTTAATTTTAAGTAAATTAAAATCAGTTTGACTTAAATTTAATTTTAACTATTTTAAAATCAGTTGAACTTAAATTGAATTTTGAGTAAATTAAAATCAGTTTGACTTAAATTAAATTTTAAGTAAATTAAAATCAGTTTGACTTAAATTTAATTTTAAGTATTTTAAAATCAGTTTGACTTAAATTTAATTTCAAGTAAATTAAAATCAGTTTGACTTAAATTTAATTTCAAGTAAATTAAAATCAGTTTGACTTAAATTTAATTTTAACTATTTTAAAATCAGTTTGACTTAAATTGAATTTTAAGTAAATTAAAATCAGTTTGACTTAAATTTAATTTTGAGTAAATTAAAATCAGTTTGACTTAAATTTAATTTCAAGTTAATTAAAATCAGTTTGACTTAAATTTAATTTCAAGTAAATTAAAATCAGTTTGACTTAAATTGAATTTTAAGTAAATTAAAATCAGTTTGACTTAAATTTAATTTTAAGTAAATTAAAATCAGTTTGACTTAAATTTAATTTCAAGTAAATTAAAATCAGTTTGACTTAAATTGAATTTTAAGTAAATTAAAATCAGTTTGACTTAAATTTAATTTTGAGTAAATTAAAATCAGTTTGACTTAAATTTAATTTCAAGTAAATTAAAATCAGTTTGACTTAAATTTAATTTCAAGTAAATTAAAATCAGTTTGACTTAAATTTAATTTTAAGTAAATTAAAATCAGTTTGACTTAAATTTAATTTCAAGTAAATTAAAATCAGTTTGACTTAAATTTAATTTTAAGTAAATTAAAATCAGTTTGACTTAAATTTAATTTTAACTATTTTAAAATCAGTTTGACTTAAATTGAATTTTGAGTAAATTAAAATCAGTTTGACTTAAATTTAATTTCAAGTAAATTAAAATCAGATTGACTTAAATTTAATTTCATTAAATTAAAATCTGTTTGACTTAAATTTAATTTTAAGTAAATTAAAATCAGTTACACTTAAATTTAATTTTGAGTAAATTAAAATCAGTTTGACTTAAATTGAATTTTAAGTAAATTAAAATCAGTTTGACTTAAATTGAATTTCAAGTAAATTAAAATCAGTTTGACTTAAATTTAATTTTAAGTAAATTAAAATCAGTTACACTTAAATTTAATTTCAAGTAAATTAAAATCAGTTTGACTTAAATTTAATTTTAAGTAAATTAAAATCAGTTTGACTTAAATTTAATTTCAAGTAAATTAAAATCAGTTTGACTTAAATTTAATTTTTTTAACTATTTTAAAATCAGTTTGACTTAAATTTAATTTCAAGTAAATTAAAATCAGTTTGACTTAAATTTAATTTCAAGTAAATTAAAATCAGTTTGACTTAAATTTAATTTTAACTATTTTAAAATCAGTTTGACTTAAATTGAATTTCAAGTAAATTAAAATCAGTTTGACTTAAATTTAATTTCAAGTAAATTAAAATTAGTTTGACTTAAATTTAATTTTGAGTAAATTAAAATCAGTTTGACTTAAATTGAATTTTAAGTAAATTAAAATCAGTTTGACTTAAATTGAATTTTGAGTAAATTAAAATTGGTTTGACTTAAATTTAATTTCAAGTAAATTAAAATCAGTTTGACTTAAATTTAATTTCAAGTAAATTAAAATCAGTTTGACTTAAATTTAATTTTAAGTAAATTAAAATCAGTTTGACTTAAATTTAATTTTAACTATTTTAAAATCAGTTTGACTTAAATTTAATTTTGACTATTTTAAAATCAGTTTGACTTAAATTTAATTTTGAGTAAATTAAAATCAGTTTGACTTAAATTGAATTTTGAGTAAATTAAAATCAGTTTGACTTAAATTAAATTTTAAGTAAATTAAAATCAGTTTGACTTAAATTGAATTTTAAGTAAATTAAAATTAGTTTGACTTAAATTTAATTTTAACTATTTTAAAATCAGTTTGACTTAAATTTAATTTCAAGTAAATTAAAATCAGTTTGACTTAAATTTAATTTCAAGTAAATTAAAATCAGTTTGACTTAAATTTAATTTTAAGTAAATTAAAATCAGTCTAACTTAAATTGAATTTTAAGTAAATTTAAATCAGTTTGACTCAAATTTAATTTCAAGTAAATTAAAATCAGTTTGACTTAAATTGAATTTTAAGTAAATTAAAATCAGTTTGACTTAAATTTAATTTTAACTATTTTAAAATTAGTTTGACTTAAATTTAATTTCAAGTAAATTAAAATCAGTTTGACTTAAATTGAATTTTAAGTAAATTAAAATCAGTTTGACTTAAATTTAATTTTAACTATTTTAAAATCAGTTGAACTTAAATTGAATTTTAAGTAAATTAAAATCAGTTTGACTTAAATTTAATTTTAACTATTTTAAAATCAGTTTGACTTAAATTTAATTTCAAGTAAATTAAAATCAGTTTGACTTAAATTGAATTTTAACTATTTTAAAATCAGTTGAACTTAAATTGAATTTAAAGTAAATTAAAATCAGTTTGACTTAAATTTAATTTTGAGTAAATTAAAATCAGTTTGACTTAAATTTAATTTCAAGTAAATTAAAATCAGTTTGACTTAAATTTAATTTCAAGTAAATTAAAATCAGTTTGACTTAAATTTAATTTTAACTATTTTAAAATCTGTTTGACTTAAATTAAATTTTAACTATTTTAAAATCAGTCTGACTTAAATTTAATTTCAAATAAATTAAAATCAGTTTGACTTAAATTGAATTTTAAGTAAATTAAAATAAGTTTGACTTAAATTTATTTTCAAGTAAATTAAAATCAGTTTGACTTAAATTTAATTTCAAGTAAATTAAAATCAGTTTGACTTAAATTTAATTTCAAGTAAATTAAAATCAGTTTGACTTAAATTTAATTTCAAGTAAATTAAAATCAGTTTGACTTAAATTGAATTTCAAGTAAATTAAAATCAGTTTGACTTAAATTTAATTTCAAGTAAATTAAAATCAGTTTGACTTAAATTTAATTTTAAGTAAATTAAAATCAGTTTGACTTAAATTGAATTTTAACTATTTTAAAATCAGTTTGACTTAAATTTAATTTCAAGTAAATTAAAATCAGTTTGACTTAAATTGAATTTTGAGTAAATTAAAATCAGTTTGACTTAAATTTAATTTTGAGTAAATTAAAATCAGTTTGACTTAAATTTAATTTCAAGTAAATTAAAATCAGTTTGACTTAATTCAATTTAAGTCAAACTGATTTTAATTTACTTGAAATTAAATTTAAGTCAAACTGATTTTAATTTACGCAAAATTAAATTTAAGTCAAACTGATTTTAATTTACTCAAAATTCAATTTAAGTCAAACTGATTTTAATTTACTTGAAATTAAATTTAAGTCAAACTGATTTTAAAATAGTTAAAATTCAATTTAAGTCAAACTGATTTTAATTTACTTAAAATTAAATTAAGTCAAACTGATTTTAATTACTTGAAATTAAATTTAAGTCAAACTGATTTTAATTTACTTGAAATTCAATTTAAGTCAAACTGATTTTAATTTACTTGAAATTAAATTTAAGTCAAACTGATTTTAATTTACTTGAAATTAAATTTAAGTCAAACTGATTTTAATTTACTTGAAATTAAATTTAAGTCAAACTGATTTTAATTTACTTGAAAATAAATTTAAGTCAAACTTATTTTAATTTACTTAAAATTCATTTAAGTCAAACTGATTTTAATTTATTTGAAATTAAATTTAGTCAGACTGATTTTAAAATAGTTAAAATTTAATTTAAGTCAAACAGATTTTAAATAGTTAAAATTAAATTTAAGTCAAACTGATTTTAATTTACTTGAAATTAAATTTAAGTCAAACTGATTTTAATTTACTTGAAATTAAATTTAAGTCAAACTGATTTTAATTTACTCAAAATTAAATTTAAGTCAAACTGATTTTAATTTACTTTAAATTCAATTTAAGTTCAACTGATTTTAAAATAGTTAAAATTCAATTTAAGTCAAACTGATTTTAATTTACTTGAAATTAAATTTAAGTCAAACTGATTTTAAAATAGTTAAAATTAAATTTAAGTCAAACTGATTTTAATTTACTTAAAATTCAATTTAAGTTCAACTGATTTTAAAATAGTTAAAATTAAATTTAAGTCAAACTGATTTAATTTACTTAAAATTCAATTTAAGTCAAACTGATTTTAATTTACTTGAAATTAAATTTAAGTCAAACTAATTTTAAAATAGTTAAAATTAAATTTAAGTCAAACTGATTTTAATTTACTTAAAATTCAATTTAAGTCAAACTGATTTTAATTTACTTGAAATTAAATTTGAGTCAAACTGATTTAAATTTACTTAAAATTCAATTTAAGTTAGACTGATTTTAATTTACTTAAAATTAAATTTAAGTCAAACTGATTTTAATTTACTTGAAATTAAATTTAAGTCAAACTGATTTTAATTACTTGAAATTAAATTTAAGTCAAACTGATTTTAAAATAGTTAAAATTAAATTTAAGTCAAACTAATTTTAATTTACTTAAAATTCAATTTAAGTCAAACTGATTTTAATTTACTTAAAATTTAATTTAAGTCAAACTGATTTTAATTTACTCAAAATTCAATTTAAGTCAAACTGATTTTAATTTACTCAAAATTAAATTTAAGTCAAACTGATTTTAAAATAGTTAAAATTAAATTTAAGTCAAACTGATTTTAAAATAGTTAAAATTAAATTTAAGTCAAACTGATTTTAATTTACTTAAAATTAAATTTAAGTCAAACTGATTTTAATTTACTTGAAATTAAATTTAAGTCAAACTGATTTTAATTTACTTGAAATTAAATTTAAGTCAAACCAATTTTAATTTACTCAAAATTCAATTTAAGTCAAACTGATTTTAATTTACTTAAAATTCAATTTAAGTCAAACTGATTTTAATTTACTCAAAATTAAATTTAAGTCAAACTAATTTTAATTTACTTGAAATTAAATTTAAGTCAAACTGATTTTAATTTACTTGAAATTCAATTTAAGTCAAACTGATTTTAAAATAGTTAAAATTAAATTTAAGTCAAACTGATTTTAATTTACTTGAAAATTAAATTTTAAGTCAAACTGATTTTAATTTACTTGAAATTAAATTTAAGTCAAACTGATTTTAAAATAGTTAAAATTAAATTTAAGTCAAACTGATTTTAATTTACTTGAAATTAAATTTAAGTCAAACTGATTTTAATTTACTTAAAATTAAATTTAAGTCAAACTGATTTTAATTTACTTGAAATTAAATTTAAGTGTAACTGATTTTAATTTACTTAAAATTAAATTTAAGTCAAACTGATTTTAATTTACTTGAAATTCAATTTAAAGTCAAACTGATTTTAATTTACTTAAAATTCAATTTAAGTCAAACTGATTTTAATTTACTCAAAATTAAATTTAAGTGTAACTGATTTTAATTTACTTAAAATTAAATTTAAGTCAAACAGATTTTAATTTAATGAAATTAAATTTAAGTCAATCTGATTTTAATTTACTTGAATTAAATTTAAGTCAAACTGATTTAATTTACTCAAAATTCAATTTAAGTCAAACTGATTTTAAAATAGTTAAAATTAAATTTAAGTCAAACTGATTTTAATTTACTTAAAATTAAATTTAAGTCAAACTGATTTTAATTTACTTGAAATTAAATTTAAGTCAAACTGATTTTAATTTACTTAAAATTAAATTTAAGTCAAACTGATTTTAATTTACTTGAAATTAAATTTAAGTCAAACTGATTTTAATTTACTTGAAATTAAATTTAAGTCAAACTGATTTTAATTTACTCAAAATTAAATTTAAGTCAAACTGATTTTAATTTACTTAAAATTCAATTTAGTCAACTGATTTTAATTTACTTGAAATTAAATTTAAGTCAAACTGATTTTAATTTACTTAAAATTAAATTTAAGTCAAACTGATTTTAATTTACTTAAAATTCAATTAAGTCAAACTGATTTTAATTTACTTGAAATTAAATTTAAGTCAAACTGATTTTAATTAACTTGAAATTAAATTTAAGTCAAACTGATTTTAATTTACTCAAAATTAAATTTAAGTCAAACTGATTTTAATTTACTTAAAATTCAATTTAAGTCAAACTGATTTTAAAATAAGTTAAAATTAAATTTAAGTCAAACTGATTTTAATTTACTTGAAATTAAATTTAAGTCAAACTGATTTTAATTTACTTGAAATTAAATTTAAGGTCAAACTGATTTTAAAATAGTTAAAATTCAATTTAAGTCAAACTAATTTTAATTTACTTAAAATTTAATTTAAGTCAAACTGATTTTAATTTACTCAAAATTCAATTTAGTTCAACTGATTTTAAAATAGTTAAAATTCAATTTAAGTCAAACTGATTTAATTTACTTAAAATTAAATTTAAGTCAAACTGATTTTAATTTACTTGAAATTAAATTTAAGTCAAACTGATTTTAATTTACTCAAAATTCAATTTAAGTTCAACTGATTTTAATTTACTTGAAATTAAATTTAAGTCAAACTGATTTTAATTTACTTGAAATTCAATTTAAGTCAAACTGATTTTAATTTACTCAAAATTAAATTTAAGTCAAACTGATTTTAATTTACTTGAAATTCCAATTTAAGTCAAACTGATTTTAAAATAGTTAAAATTCAATTTAAGTCAAACTGATTTTAATTTACTTGAAATTAAATTTAAGTGTAACTGATTTTAATTTACTTAAAATTAAATTTAAGTCAAACTGATTTTAATTACTTGAAATTAAATTTAAGTCAAACTGATTTTAATTTACTCAAAATTAAATTTAAGTCAAACTGATTTTAATTTACTCAAAATTCAATTTAAGTCAAACTGATTTTAATTACTTGAAATTAAATTTAAGTCAAACTGATTTTAATTTACTCAAAATTAAATTTAAGTCAAACTGATTTTAATTTACTTGAAATTAAATTTAAGTCAAACTGATTTTAAAATAGTTAAAATTAAATTTAAGTCAAACTGATTTTAAAATAGTTAAAATTAAATTTAAGTCAAACTGATTTTAATTTACTTGAAATTAAATTTAAGTCAAACTGATTTTAATTTACTTAAAATTAAATTTAAGGCAAACTGATTTTAATTTACTTGAAATTAAATTTAAGTCAAACTGATTTTAATTTACTCAAAATTCAATTTAAGTCAAACTGATTTTAAAATAGTTAAAATTAAATTTAAGTCAAACTGATTTTAATTTACTCAAAATTAATTTAAGTCAAACTGATTTTAATTTACTTGAAATTAAATTTAAGTCAAACTGATTTTAATTTACTTGACATCAATTTAAGTCAAACTGATTTTAAAATAGTTAAAATTCAATTTAAGTCAAACTGATTTTAATTTACTTGAAATTAAATTTAAGTCAAACTGATTTTAAAATAGTTAAAATTCAATTTAAGTCAAACTAATTTTAATTTACTTAAAATTTAATTTAAGTCAAACTGATTTTAATTTACTCAAAATTCAATTTAAGTTCAACTGATTTTAAAAATAGTTAAAATTCAATTTAAGTCAAACTGATTTTAATTTACTTAAAATTAAATTTAAGTCAAACTGATTTTAATTTACTTGAAATTAAATTTAAGTCAAACTGATTTTAATTACTTGAAAATAAATTTAAGTCAAGACTGATTTTAATTTACTCAAAATTCAATTTAAGTTTCAACTGATTTTAAAATAGTTAAAATTCAATTTAAGTCAAACTGATTTTAATTTACTTAAAATTAAATTTAAGTCAAACTGATTTTAATTTACTTAAAATTCAATTTAAGTCAAACTGATTTTAATTTACTTAAATTCAATTTAAGTCAAACTGATTTTAATTTACTTAAAATTCAATTTAAGTCAAACTGATTTTAAAATAGTTAAAATTAAATTAAGTCAAACTGATTTTAATTTACTTGAAAATAAATTTAAGTCAAACTGATTTTAAAATAGTTAAAATTCAATTTAAGTCAAACTGATTTTAATTTACTTAAAATTAAATTTAAGTCAAACTGATTTTAATTTACTTGAAATTAAATTTAAGTCAAACTGATTTTAAAATAGTTAAAATTTAATTTAAGTCAACTGATTTTAAAATAGTTAAAATTAAATTTAAGTCAAACTAATTTTAATTTACTCAAAATTCAATTTAAGTCAAACTGATTTTAATTTACTTGAAATTCAATTTAAGTCAAACTGATTTTAAAAATAGTTAAAATTAAATTTAAGTCAAACTAATTTTAATTTACTCAAAATTCAATTTAAGTCAAACTGATTTTAATTTACTTGAAATTCAATTTAAGTCAAACTGATTTTAAAATAGTTAAAATTAATTTAAGTCAAACTGATTTTAATTTACTTGAAATTAAATTTAAGTCAAACTGATTTTAAAATAGTTAAAATTAAATTTAAGTCAAACTGATTTTAAAATAGTTAAAATTAAATTTAAGTCAAACTGATTTTAATTTACTTGAAATTAAATTTAAGTCAAACTGATTTTAATTTACTTGAAATTAAATTTAAGTCAAACTGATTTTAATTTACTTGAAATTAAATTTAAGTCAAACTGATTTTAAAATAGTTAAAATTCAATTTAAGTCAAACTGATTTTAATTTACTTAAAATTAAATTTAAGTCAAACTGATTTTAATTTACTTGAAATTAAATTTAAGTCAAACTGATTTTAATTTACTTGAAATTCAATTTAAGTCAAACTGATTTTAAATTTACTTGAAATTAAATTTAAGTCAAACTGATTTTAATTTACTTGAAATTAAATTTAAGTCAAACTGATTTAATTTACTTGAAATTAAATTTAAGTCAAACTGATTTTAATTTACTTGAAATTAATTTAAGTCAAACTGATTTTAATTTACTTAAAATTAAATTTAAGTCAAACTGATTTTAATTTACTTGAAATTAAATTTAAGTCAAACTGATTTAATTTACTCAAAATTAATTTAAGTCAAACTGATTTTAAAATAGTTAAAATTAAATTTAAGTCAAACTGATTTTAAAATAGTTAAAATTAAATTTAAGTCAAACTGATTTTAATTTACTCAAAATTAAATTTAAGTTAAACTTATTTTAATTTACTTGAAATTAAATTTAAGTCAAACTGATTTTAATTTACTCAAAATTCAATTTAAGTCAAACTGATTTTAATTTACTTGAAATTCAATTTAGTCAAACTGATTTTAAAATAGTTTAAATTAAATTTAAGTCAAACTAATTTTAATTTACTCTAAAATTCAATTTAAGTCAAACTGATTTTAATTTACTTGAAATTAAATTTAAGTCAAACTGATTTTAATTTACTTAAAATTAAATTTAAGTCAAACTGATTTTAATTTACTTGAAATTCAATTTAAGTCAAACTGATTTTAATTTACTTAAAATTAAATTTAAGTCAAACTGATTTTAATTTACTCAAAATTAAATTTAAGTCAAACTGATTTTAATTTACTTGAAATTAAATTTATGTCAAACTGATTTGAAAATAGTTAAAATTCAATTTAAGTCAAACTGATTTTAATTTACTCAAAATTAAATTTAAGTCAAACTGATTTTAATTTACTCAAAATTCAATTTAAGTCAAACTGATTTTAATTTACTTGAAATTAAATTTAAGTCAAACTGATTTTAATTTACTCAAAATTAAATTTAAGTCAAACTGATTTTAAAATAGTTAAAATTAAATTTAAGTCAAACTGATTTTAAAATAGTTAAAATTAAATTTAAGTCAAACTAATTTTAATTTACTCAAAATTAAATTTAAGTCAAACTAATTTTAATTTACTCAATATTCAATTTAAGTCAAACTGATTTTAATTTACTTGAAATTAAATTTAAGTCAAACTGATTTTAAAATAGTTAAAATTCAATTTAAGTCAAACTGATTTTAATTTACTCAAAATTAAATTTAAGTCAAACTAATTTTAATTTACTCAATATTCAATTTAAGTCAAACTGATTTTAATTTACTTGAAATTAAATTTAAGTCAAACTGATTTTAAAATAGTTAAAATTCAATTTAAGTCAAACTGATTTTAATTTACTCAAAATTAAATTTAAGTCAACTAATTTTAATTTACTCAATATTCAATTTAAGTCAAACTGATTTTAATTTACTTGAAATTAAATTTAAGTCAAACTGATTTTAAAATAGTTAAAATTCAATTTAAGTCAAACTGATTTTAATTTACTTGAAATTAAATTTAAGTCAAACTGATTTAATTTACTCAAAATTCAATTTAAGTCAAACTGATTTTAAAATAGTTTAAAATTAAATTTAAGTCAAACTGATTTTAATTTACTCAAAATTAATTAAGTCAAACTGATTTTAATTTACTTGAAATTAAATTTAAGTCAAACTGATTTTAATTTACTTGACATTCAATTTAAGTCAAACTGATTTTAAAATAGTTAAAATTCAATTTAAGTCAAACTGATTTTAATTTACTTGAAATTAAATTTAAGTCAAACTGATTTTAATTTACTTGAAAATAAATTTAAGTCAAACTGATTTTAAAATAGTTTAAAATTAAATTTAGTCAAACTAATTTTAATTTACTCAAAATTAAATTTAAGTCAAACTGATTTTAATTTACTTAAAATTAAATTTAAGTCAAACTGATTTTAATTTACTTAAAATTCAATTTAAGTCAAACTGATTTTAATTTACTTGAAATTAAATTTAAGTCAAACTGATTTTAATTTACTCAAAATTAAATTTAAGTCAAACTGATTTTAAAATAGTTAAAATTCAATTTAAGTCAAACTGATTTTAATTTACTTGAAATTTAATTTAAGTCAAACTGATTTTAATTTACTTAAAATTAAATTTAAGTCAAACTGATTTTAATTTACTTGAAATTAAATTTAAGTCAAACTGATTTTAATTTACTCAAAATTCAATTTAAGTCAAACTGATTTTAATTTACTCAAAATTAAATTTAAGTTCAACTGATTTTAATTTACTTGAAAATAAATTTAAGTCAAACTTATTTTAATTTACTTAAAATTCAATTTAAGTCAAACTGATTTTAATTTACTTGAAATTTAATTTAAGTCAAACTGATTTTAATTTACTTAAAATTAAATTTAAGTCAAACTGATTTTAATTTACTTGAAATTAAATTTAAGTCAAACTGATTTTAATTTACTTGAAATTAAATTTAAGTCAAACTGATTTTAATTTACTTAAAATTTAATTTAAGTCAAACTGATTTTAATTTACTTGAAATTAATTTTAAGTCAAACTGATTTTAATTTACTTGAAATTCAATTTAAGTCAAACTGATTTTAAAATAGTTAAAATTAAATTTAAGTCAAACTGATTTTAATTTACTTGAAATTAAATTTAAGTCAAACTGATTTTAATTTACTCAAAATTCAATTTAAGTCAAACTGATTTTAATTTACTTGAAATTAAATTTAAGTCAAACTGATTTTAAAATAGTTAAAATTAAATTTAAGTCAAACTGATTTTAATTTACTTTAAATTCAATTTAAGTTCAACTGATTTTAATTTACTTGAAAATAAATTTAAGTCAAACTTATTTTAATTTACTTAAAATTCAATTTAAGTCAAACTGATTTTAAAATAGTTAAAATTAAATTTAAGTCAAACTGATTTTAATTTACTTAAAATTAAATTTAAGTCAAACTGATTTTAATTTACTTAAAATTCAATTTAAGTCAGACTGATTTTAAAATAGTTAAAATTTAATTTAAGTCAAACAGATTTTAATTTACTCAAAATTAAATTTAAGTCAAACTGATTTTAATTTACTTGAAATTCAATTTAAGTCAAACTGATTTTAATTTACTTAAAATTAAATTTAAGTCAAACTGATTTTAATTTACTTGAAATTAAATTTAAGTCAAACTGATTTTAATTTACTTAAAATTAAATTTAAGTCAAACTGATTTTAATTTACTTAAAATTCAATTTAAGTCAAACTGATTTTAATTTACTTGAAATTAAATTTAAGTCAAACTGATTTTAATTTACTTAAAATTAAATTTAAGTCAAACTGATTTTAATTTACTTAAAATTAAATTTAAGTCAAACTGATTTTAATTTACTTGAAATTAAATTTAAGTCAAACTGATTTTAATTTACTTAAAATTCAATTTAAGTCAAACTGATTTTAATTTACTTAAAATTAAATTTAAGTCAAACTAATTTTAATTTACTTGAAAATAAATTTAAGTCAAACTGATTTTAATTTACTTGAAATTCAATTTAAGTCAAACTGATTTTAAAATAGTTAAAATTAAATTTAAGTCAGACTGATTTTAAAATAGTTAAAATTAAATTTAAGTCAAACTGATTTTAATTTACTTGAAATTAATTTTAAGTCAAACTGATTTTAATTTACTTGAAATTAAATTTAAGTCAAACTGATTTTAATTTACTTAAAATTAAATTTAAGTCAAACTGATTTTAATTTACTTGAAATTCAATTTAAGTCAAACTGATTTTAATTTACTTGAAATTCAATTTAAGTCAAACTGATTTTAAAATACTTAAAATTAAATTTAAGTCAAACTGATTTTAATTTACTTGAAATTCAATTTAAGTCAAACTGATTTTAATTTACTTAAATTTAAATTTAAGTCAAACTGATTTTAATTTACTTAAAATTAAATTTAAGTCAAACTAATTTTAATTTACTTGAAATTAAATTTAAGTCAAACTGATTTTAATTTACTTAAATTTAAATTTAAGTCAAACTGATTTTAATTTTCTTGACTAAAATTAAATTTAAGTCAAACTGATTTTAATTTACTTGAAATTAAATTTAAGTCAAACTGATTTTAAAATAGTTAAAATTAAATTTAAGTCAAACTGATTTTAATTTACTTAAAATTCAATTTAAGTTCAACTGATTTTAAAATAGTTAAAATTCAATTTAAGTCAAAAATTTTAATTTACTTAAAATTCAATTTAAGTCAAACTGATTTTAATTTACTTGAAATTCAATTTAAGTCAAACTGATTTTAATTTACTTAAAATTAAATTTAAGTCAAACTGATTTTAATTTACTTGAAATTAAATTTAAGTCAAACTGATTTTAATTTACTTAAAATTAAATTTAAGTCAAACTGATTTTAATTTACTTAAAATTCAATTTAAGTCAAACTGATTTTAATTTACTTGAAATTAAATTTAAGTCAAACTGATTTTAATTTACTTGAAATTAAATTTAAGTCAACTGATTTTAATTTACTTAAAATTAAATTTAAGTCAAACTGATTTTAATTTACTTGAAATTAAATTTAAGTCAAACTGATTTTAATTTACTCAAAATTAAATTTAAGTCAAACTGATTTTAATTTATTTGAAATTAAATTTAAGTCAAACTGATTTTAATTTACTCAAAATTAAATTTAAGTCAAACTGATTTTAATTTACTTGAAATTAAATTTAAGTCAAACTGATTTTAAAATAGTTAAAATTAAATTTAAGTCAAACTGATTTTAATTTACTTAAAATTAAATTTAAGTCAAACTGATTTTAATTTACTTGAAATTAAATTTAAGTCAAACTGATTTTAATTTACTCAAAATTAAATTTAAGTCAAACTGATTTTAATTTACTTGAAATTAAATTTAAGTCAAACTGATTTTAATTTACTTGAAATTCAATTTAAGTCAAACTGATTTTAATTTACTTGAAATTCAATTTAAGTCAAACTGATTTTAATTTACTTAAAATTAAATTTAAGTCAAACTGATTTTAATTTACTCAAAATTCAATTTAAGTCAAACTGATTTTAATTTACTTGAAATTCAATTTAAGTCAAACTGATTTTAATTTACTTGAAATTAAATTTAAGTCAAACTGATTTTAAAATACTCAAAATTAAATTTAAGTCAAACTGATTTTAATTTACTTAAAATTAAATTTAAGTCAAACTGATTTAATTTACTTGAAATTAAATTTAAGTCAAACTGATTTTAATTTACTCAAAATTAAATTTAAGTCAAACTGATTTTAATTTACTTGAAATTAAATTTAAGTCAAACTGATTTTAATTTACTTGAAATTCAATTTAAGTCAAACTGATTTTAATTTACTTAAAATTAAATTTAAGTCAAACTGATTTTAATTTACTTAAAATTCAATTTAAGTCAAACTGATTTTAATTTACTTAAAATTAAATTTAAGTCAAACTGATTTTAATTTACTCAAAATTAAATTTAAGTCAAACTGATTTTAATTTACTTAAAATTCAATTTAAGTCAAACTGATTTTAAAATAGTTAAAATTAAATTTAAGTCAAACTGATTTTAATTTACTTGAAATTCAATTTAAGTCAAACTGATTTTAATTTACTTAAAATTAAATTTAAGTCAAACTGATTTTAATTTACTTGAAATTCAATTTAAGTCAAACTGATTTTAATTTACTTAAAATTAAATTTAAAGTCAAACTGATTTTAATTTACTTAAAATTAAATTTAAGTCAAACTGATTTTAATTTACTTAAAATTAAATTTAAGTCAAACTGATTTTAATTTACTTAAAATTAAATTTAAGTCAAACTGATTTTAATTTACTTGAAATTAAATTTAAGTCAAACTGATTTTAATTTAGTTAAAATTTAATTTAAGTTGATTTTAATTTACTCAAAATTCAATTTAAGTCAAACTGATTTTAATTTACTTGAAATTAAATTTAAGTCAAACTGATTTTAATTTACTTGAAATTCAATTTAAGTCAAACTGATTTTAATTTACTTAAAATTAAATTTAAGTCAAACTGATTTTAATTTACTTGAAAATAAATTTAAGTAAAACTGATTTTAATTTACTCAAAATTAAATTTAAGTCAAACTGATTTTAATTTACTTAAAATTAAATTTAAGTCAAACTGATTTTAATTTACTCAAAATAAATTTAAGTCAAACTGATTTTAATTTACTTAAAATTAAATTTAAGTCAAACTGATTTTAATTTACTTAAAATTAAATTTAAGTCAAACTGATTTTAATTTACTTGAAATTCAATTTAAGTCAAACTGATTTTAATTTACTTAAAATTCAATTTAAGTCAAACTGATTTTAATTTACTTAAATTTAAATTTAAGTCAAACTGATTTTAATTTACTTAAAATTAAATTTAAGTCAAACTGATTTTGATTTACTTGAAATTCAATTTAAGTCAAACTGATTTTAATTTACTTAAATTTAAATTTAAGTCAAACTGATTTTAATTTACTTAAAATTAAATTTAAGTCAAACTGATTTTAATTTACTTAAAATTAAATTTAAGTCAAACTGATTTTAATTTACTTGAAATTAAATTTAAGTCAAACTGATTTTAATTTACTCAAAATTAAATTTAAGTCAAACTGATTTTTATTTACTCAAAATTAAATTTAAGTCAAACTGATTTTAATTTACTTAAATTAAATTTAAGTCAGACTGATTTTAATTTACTTGAAATTAAATTTAAGTCAGACTGATTTTGATTTACTTGAAATTCAATTTAAGTCAAACTGATTTTAATTTACTCAAAATTAAATTTAAGTCAAACTGATTTTAATTTACTTGAAATTAAATTTAAGTCAAACTGATTTTAATTTACTTAAAATTAAATTTAAGTCAAACTGATTTTAATTTACTTAAATTTAAATTTAAGTCAAACTGATTTTAATTTACTTAAAATTAAATTTAAGTCAAACTGATTTTAATTTACTAAAATTAAATTTAAGTCAAACTGATTTTAATTTACTTAAACTTCAATTTAAGTCAAACTGATTTTAATTTACTTAAAATTAAATTTAAGTCAAACTGATTTTAATTTACTTAAAATTAAATTTAAGTCAAACTGATTTTAATTTACTTGAAAATAAATTTAAGTCAAACTGATTTTAATTTACTCAAAATTAAATTTAAGTCAAACTGATTTTAATTTACTTAAATTTAAATTTAAGTCAAACTGATTTTAATTTACTTAAATTTAAATTTAAGTCAAACTGATTTTAATTTACTTGAAAATAAATTTAAGTCAAACTGATTTTAATTTACTTAAATTTAAATTTAAGTCAAACTGATTTTAATTTACTTAAAATTAAATTTAAGTCAAACTGATTTTAATTTACTTAAAATTAAATTTAAGTCAAACTGATTTTAATTTACTTAAATTTAAATTTAAGTCAAACTGATTTTAATTTACTTGAAATTAAATTTAAGTCAAACTGATTTTAATTTACTTGAAATTCAATTTAAGTCAAACTGATTTTAATTTACTTAAAATTAAATTTAAGTCAAACTGATTTTAATTTACTTGAAATTCAATTTAAGTCAAACTGATTTTAATTTACTTAAATTCAATTTAAGTCAAACTGATTTTAATTTACTTGAAATTCAATTTAAGTCAAACTGATTTTAATTTACTTGAAATTAAATTTAAGTCAAACTGATTTTAATTTACTTAAAATTAAATTTAAGTCAAACTAATTTTAATTTACTCAAAATTAAATTTAAGTCAAACTGATTTTAATTTACTTGAAATTCAATTTAAGTCAAACTGATTTTAATTTACTTAAAATTCAATTTAAGTCAAACTGATTTTAATTTATTTGAAATTAAATTTAAGTCAAACTGATTTTAATTTACTTGAAATTAAATTTAAGTCAAACTGATTTTAATTTACTTAAAATTAAATTTAAGTCAAACTGATTTTAATTTACTTAAAATTCAATTTAAGTCAAACTAATTTTAATTTACTTAAAATTCAATTTAAGTCAAACTGATTTTAATTTACTCAAAATTCAATTTAAGTCAAACTAATTTTAATTTACTCAAAATTCAATTTAAGTCAAACTGATTTTAATTTACTTAAAATTCAATTTAAGTCAAACTGATTTTAAAATAGTTAAAATTAAATTTAAGTCAAACTGATTTTAATTTACTTAAAATTAAATTTAAGTCAAACTGATTTTAATTTACTCAAAATTAAATTTAAGTCAAACTGATTTTAATTTACTCAAAATTAAATTTAAGTCAAACTGATTTTAATTTACTCAAAATTAAATTTAAGTCAAACTGATTTTAATTTACTTGAAATTCAATTTAAGTCAAACTGATTTTAAAATACTTAAAATTAAATTTAAGTCAAACTGATTTTAATTTACTTAAAATTAAATTTAAGTCAAACTGATTTTAATTTACTTAAAATTCAATTTAAGTCAAACTGATTTTAATTTACTTAAAATTAAATTTAAGTCAAACAGATTTTAATTTACTCAAAATTAAATTTAAGTCAAACTGATTTTAATTTACTTGAAATTAAATTTAAGTCAAACTGATTTTAAAATAGTTAAAATTAAATTTAAGTCAAACTGATTTTAATTTACTTGAAATTAAATTTAAGTCAAACTGATTTTAATTTACTTAAAATTCAATTTAAGTCAAACTGATTTTAATTTATTTGAAATTCAATTTAAGTCAAACTGATTTTAATTTACTTGAAATTCAATTTAAGTCAAACTGATTTTAATTTACTAAAATTAAATTTAAGTCAAACTGATTTTAATTTACTTGAAAATAAATTTAAGTCAAACTGATTTTAATTTACTTAAATTTAAATTTAAGTCAAACTGATTTTAATTTATTTGAAATTAAATTTAAGTCAAACTGATTTTAATTTACTTGAAATTAAATTTAAGTCAAACTGATTTTAATTTACTTAAAATTAAATTTAAGTCAAACTGATTTTAATTTACTTAAACTTCAATTTAAGTCAAACTGATTTTAATTTACTTGAAATTCAATTTAAGTCAAACTGATTTTAATTTACTTGAAATTCAATTTAAGTCAAACTGATTTTAATTTACTTAAATTTAAATTTAAGTCAAACTGATTTTAATTTACTTGAAATTCAATTTAAGTCAAACTGATTTTAATTTACTTGAAATTCAATTTAAGTCAAACTGATTTTAATTTACTTAAATTTAAATTTAAGTCAAACTGATTTTAATTTACTTGAAATTAAATTTAAGTCAAACTGATTTTAATTTACTTAAAATTAAATTTAAGTCAAACTGATTTTAATTTATTTGAAATTAAATTTAAGTCAAACTGATTTTAATTTACTTGAAATTCAATTTAAGTCAAACTGATTTTAATTTACTAAAATTAAATTTAAGTCAAACTTATTTTAATTTACTTGAAAATAAATTTAAGTCAAACTGATTTTAATTTACTTAAACTTCAATTCTTTTCAAACTGATTTTAATTTACTTAAACTTCAATTTAAGTCAAACTGATTTTAATTTACTTAAACTTCAATTTAAGTCAAACTGATTTTAATTTACTTGAAATTCAATTTAAGTCAAACTGATTTTAATTTACTAAAATTAAATTTAAGTCAAACTGATTTTAATTTACTTAAAATTAAATTTAAGTCAAACTGATTTTAATTTACTTAAATTTAAATTTAAGTCAAACTGATTTTAATTTACTTAAATTTAAATTTAAGTCAAACTGATTTTAATTTACTTAAACTTCAATTTAAGTCAAACTGATTTTAATTTACTTAAAATTCAATTTAAGTCAAACTGATTTTAATTTACTCAAAATTCAATTTAAGTCAAACTGATTTTAATTTACTTAAAATTCAATTTAAGTCAAACTGATTTTAATTTACTTAAATTTAAATTTAAGTCAAACTGATTTTAATTTACTTAAAATTCAATTTAAGTCAAACTGATTTTAATTTACTTGAAATTAAATTTAAGTCAAACTGATTTTAATTTACTTAAAATTCAATTTAAGTCAAACTGATTTTAATTTACTTAAAATTAAATTTAAGTCAAACTAATTTTAATTTACTTGAAATTAAATTTAAGTCAAACTGATTTTAATTTACTTAAAATTAAATTTAAGTCAAACTGATTTTAATTTACTTAAAATTAAATTTAAGTCAAACTGATTTTAATTTACTTAAAATTAAATTTAAGTCAAACTGATTTTAATTTACTTAAAATTCAATTTAAGTCAAACTGATTTTAATTTACTTAAATTTAAATTTAAGTCAAACTGATTTTAATTTACTTAAATTTAAATTTAAGTCAAACTGATTTTAATTTACTTAAACTTCAATTCTAGTCAAACTGATTTTAATTTACTTAAACTTCAATTTAAGTCAAACTGATTTTAATTTACTTAAAATTAAATTTAAGTCAAACTGATTTTAATTTACTTAAAATTAAATTTAAGTCAAACTGATTTTAATTTACTTAAAATTAAATTTAAGTCAAACTGATTTTAATTTACTTGAAATTAAATTTAAGTCAAACTGATTTTAATTTACTTAAAATTAAATTTAAGTCAAACTGATTTTAATTTACTTGAAATTCAATTTAAGTCAAACTGATTTTAATTTACTTGAAATTCAATTTAAGTCAAACTGATTTTAATTTACTTAAATTTAAATTTAAGTCAAACTGATTTTAATTTACTTAAAATTCAATTCTATTCAAACTGATTTTAATTTACTTAAACTTCAATTTAAGTCAAACTGATTTTAATTTACTTAAACTTCAATTTAAGTCAAACTGAT
>CAMPDV010004362.1:0-32498 GCA_946699065.1 Loxodes magnus
CAAACCGAATACAGATTCGTTATTAATACATTATTACTAACATTTTGGATATTCTTAAATATATTTTAGTGATTGCTACGCAAACTTATCATTAGATATTCTTTTCTTACATTACTTATTCACTTTTATAAATACTTATTACTTCTCAAAGCATACTCCTTAAAACAGAAATTCTATCTTCTTTTCTTACTTTACTTCTTCACTTTTCTATAGGCTAACTTTCATCTACAAGCATATCTTGACAAACCGAATACAGATTCGTTATTAATACATTATTACTAACATTTTGGATATTCTTAAATATATTTTAGTGATTGCTACGCAAACTTATCATTAGATATTCTTTTCTTACATTACTTATTCACTTTTATAAATACTTATTACTTCTCAAAGCATACTCCTCAAAACTGAAATTCTATCTTCTTTTCTTACTTTACTTATTCACTTTTCTATAGGCTAACTTTCATCTACAAGCATATCTTGACAAACCGAATACAGATTCGTTATTAATACATTATTACTAACATTTTGGATATTCTTAAATATATTTTAGTGATTGCTACGCAAACTTATCATTAGATATTCTTTTCTTACATTACTTATTCACTTTTATAAATACTTATTACTTCTCAAAGCATACTCCTTAAAACAGAAATTCTATCTTCTTTTCTCACTTTACTTCTTCACTTTTCTATAGGCTAACTTTCATCTACAAGCATATCTTGACAAACCGAATACAGATTCGTTATTAATACATTATTACTAACATTTTGGATATTCTTAAATATATTTTAGTGATTGCTACGCAAACTTATCATTAGATATTCTTTTCTTACATTACTTATTCACTTTTATAAATACTTATTACTTCTCAAAGCATACTCCTCAAAACTGAAATTCTATCTTCTTTTCTTACTTTACTTATTCACTTTTCTATAGGCTAACTTTCATCTACAAGCATATCTTGACAAACCGAATACAGATTCGTTATTAATACATTATTACTAACATTTTGGATATTCTTAAATATATTTTAGTGATTGCTACGCAAACTTATCATTAGATATTCTTTTCTTACATTACTTATTCACTTTTATAAATACTTATTACTTCTCAAAGCATACTCCTTAAAACAGAAATTCTATCTTCTTTTCTTACTTTACTTCTTCACTTTTCTATAGGCTAACTTTCATCTACAAGCATATCTTGACAAACCGAATACAGATTCGTTATTAATACATTATTACTAACATTTTGGATATTCTTAAATATATTTTAGTGATTGCTACGCAAACTTATCATTAGATATTCTTTTCTTACATTACTTATTCACTTTTATAAATACTTATTACTTCTCAAAGCATACTCCTCAAAACTGAAATTCTATCTTCTTTTCTTACTTTACTTATTCACTTTTCTATAGGCTAACTTTCATCTACAAGCATATCTTGACAAACCGAATACAGATTCGTTATTAATACATTATTACTAACATTTTGGATATTCTTAAATATATTTTAGTGATTGCTACGCAAACTTATCATTAGATATTCTTTTCTTACATTACTTATTCACTTTTATAAATACTTATTACTTCTCAAAGCATACTCCTCAAAACTGAAATTCTATCTTCTTTTCTTACTTTACTTATTCACTTTTCTATAGGCTAACTTTCATCTACAAGCATATCTTGACAAACCGAATACAGATTCGTTATTAATACATTATTACTAACATTTTGGATATTCTTAAATATATTTTAGTGATTGCTACGCAAACTTATCATTAGATATTCTTTTCTTACATTACTTATTCACTTTTATAAATACTTATTACTTCTCAAAGCATACTCCTTAAAACAGAAATTCTATCTTCTTTTCTCACTTTACTTCTTCACTTTTCTATAGGCTAACTTTCATCTACAAGCATATCTTGACAAACCGAATACAGATTCGTTATTAATACATTATTACTAACATTTTGGATATTCTTAAATATATTTTAGTGATTGCTACGCAAACTTATCATTAGATATTCTTTTCTTACATTACTTATTCACTTTTATAAATACTTATTACTTCTCAAAGCATACTCCTCAAAACTGAAATTCTATCTTCTTTTCTTACTTTACTTATTCACTTTTCTATAGGCTAACTTTCATCTACAAGCATATCTTGACAAACCGAATACAGATTCGTTATTAATACATTATTACTAACATTTTGGATATTCTTAAATATATTTTAGTGATTGCTACGCAAACTTATCATTAGATATTCTTTTCTTACATTACTTATTCACTTTTATAAATACTTATTACTTCTCAAAGCATACTCCTTAAAACAGAAATTCTATCTTCTTTTCTTACTTTACTTCTTCACTTTTCTATAGGCTAACTTTCATCTACAAGCATATCTTGACAAACCGAATACAGATTCGTTATTAATACATTATTACTAACATTTTGGATATTCTTAAATATATTTTAGTGATTGCTACGCAAACTTATCATTAGATATTCTTTTCTTACATTACTTATTCACTTTTATAAATACTTATTACTTCTCAAAGCATACTCCTCAAAACTGAAATTCTATCTTCTTTTCTTACTTTACTTATTCACTTTTCTATAGGCTAACTTTCATCTACAAGCATATCTTGACAAACCGAATACAGATTCGTTATTAATACATTATTACTAACATTTTGGATATTCTTAAATATATTTTAGTGATTGCTACGCAAACTTATCATTAGATATTCTTTTCTTACATTACTTATTCACTTTTATAAATACTTATTACTTCTCAAAGCATACTCCTTAAAACAGAAATTCTATCTTCTTTTCTCACTTTACTTCTTCACTTTTCTATAGGCTAACTTTCATCTACAAGCATATCTTGACAAACCGAATACAGATTCGTTATTAATACATTATTACTAACATTTTGGATATTCTTAAATATATTTTAGTGATTGCTACGCAAACTTATCATTAGATATTCTTTTCTTACATTACTTATTCACTTTTATAAATACTTATTACTTCTCAAAGCATACTCCTCAAAACTGAAATTCTATCTTCTTTTCTTACTTTA
The DNA here is from genome assembly GCA_946699065.1 of Loxodes magnus. Taxonomy (NCBI): domain Eukaryota; phylum Ciliophora; class Karyorelictea; order Loxodida; family Loxodidae; genus Loxodes; species Loxodes magnus. The sequence continues at coordinate 3,099 of CAMPDV010004362.1, forward strand.
CTTATTCACTTTTCTATAGGCTAACTTTCATCTACAAGCATATCTTGACAAACCGAATACAGATTCGTTATTAATACATTATTACTAACATTTTGGATATTCTTAAATATATTTTAGTGATTGCTACGCAAACTTATCATTAGATATTCTTTTCTTACATTACTTATTCACTTTTATAAATACTTATTACTTCTCAAAGCATACTCCTTAAAACAGAAATTCTATCTTCTTTTCTTACTTTACTTCTTCACTTTTCTATAGGCTAACTTTCATCTACAAGCATATCTTGACAAACCGAATACAGATTCGTTATTAATACATTATTACTAACATTTTGGATATTCTTAAATATATTTTAGTGATTGCTACGCAAACTTATCATTAGATATTCTTTTCTTACATTACTTATTCACTTTTATAAATACTTATTACTTCTCAAAGCATACTCCTCAAAACTGAAATTCTATCTTCTTTTCTTACTTTACTTATTCACTTTTCTATAGGCTAACTTTCATCTACAAGCATATCTTGACAAACCGAATACAGATTCGTTATTAATACATTATTACTAACATTTTGGATATTCTTAAATATATTTTAGTGATTGCTACGCAAACTTATCATTAGATATTCTTTTCTTACATTACTTATTCACTTTTATAAATACTTATTACTTCTCAAAGCATACTCCTTAAAACAGAAATTCTATCTTCTTTTCTCACTTTACTTCTTCACTTTTCTATAGGCTAACTTTCATCTACAAGCATATCTTGACAAACCGAATACAGATTCGTTATTAATACATTATTACTAACATTTTGGATATTCTTAAATATATTTTAGTGATTGCTACGCAAACTTATCATTAGATATTCTTTTCTTACATTACTTATTCACTTTTATAAATACTTATTACTTCTCAAAGCATACTCCTCAAAACTGAAATTCTATCTTCTTTTCTTACTTTACTTATTCACTTTTCTATAGGCTAACTTTCATCTACAAGCATATCTTGACAAACCGAATACAGATTCGTTATTAATACATTATTACTAACATTTTGGATATTCTTAAATATATTTTAGTGATTGCTACGCAAACTTATCATTAGATATTCTTTTCTTACATTACTTATTCACTTTTATAAATACTTATTACTTCTCAAAGCATACTCCTCAAAACTGAAATTCTATCTTCTTTTCTTACTTTACTTATTCACTTTTCTATAGGCTAACTTTCATCTACAAGCATATCTTGACAAACCGAATACAGATTCGTTATTAATACATTATTACTAACATTTTGGATATTCTTAAATATATTTTAGTGATTGCTACGCAAACTTATCATTAGATATTCTTTTCTTACATTACTTATTCACTTTTATAAATACTTATTACTTCTCAAAGCATACTCCTCAAAACTGAAATTCTATCTTCTTTTCTTACTTTACTTATTCACTTTTCTATAGGCTAACTTTCATCTACAAGCATATCTTGACAAACCGAATACAGATTCGTTATTAATACATTATTACTAACATTTTGGATATTCTTAAATATATTTTAGTGATTGCTACGCAAACTTATCATTAGATATTCTTTTCTTACATTACTTATTCACTTTTATAAATACTTATTACTTCTCAAAGCATACTCCTCAAAACTGAAATTCTATCTTCTTTTCTTACTTTACTTATTCACTTTTCTATAGGCTAACTTTCATCTACAAGCATATCTTGACAAACCGAATACAGATTCGTTATTAATACATTATTACTAACATTTTGGATATTCTTAAATATATTTTAGTGATTGCTACGCAAACTTATCATTAGATATTCTTTTCTTACATTACTTATTCACTTTTATAAATACTTATTACTTCTCAAAGCATACTCCTCAAAACTGAAATTCTATCTTCTTTTCTTACTTTACTTATTCACTTTTCTATAGGCTAACTTTCATCTACAAGCATATCTTGACAAACCGAATACAGATTCGTTATTAATACATTATTACTAACATTTTGGATATTCTTAAATATATTTTAGTGATTGCTACGCAAACTTATCATTAGATATTCTTTTCTTACATTACTTATTCACTTTTATAAATACTTATTACTTCTCAAAGCATACTCCTTAAAACAGAAATTCTATCTTCTTTTCTTACTTTACTTCTTCACTTTTCTATAGGCTAACTTTCATCTACAAGCATATCTTGACAAACCGAATACAGATTCGTTATTAATACATTATTACTAACATTTTGGATATTCTTAAATATATTTTAGTGATTGCTACGCAAACTTATCATTAGATATTCTTTTCTTACATTACTTATTCACTTTTATAAATACTTATTACTTCTCAAAGCATACTCCTTAAAACAGAAATTCTATCTTCTTTTCTTACTTTACTTCTTCACTTTTCTTCTTTTCTTACTTTACTTCTTCACTTTTCTATAGGCTAACTTTCATCTACAAGCATATCTTGACAAACCGAATACAGATTCGTTATTAATACATTATTACTAACATTTTGGATATTCTTAAATATATTTTAGTGATTGCTACGCAAACTTATCATTAGATATTCTTTTCTTACATTACTTATTCACTTTTATAAATACTTATTACTTCTCAAAGCATACTCCTCAAAACTGAAATTCTATCTTCTTTTCTTACTTTACTTATTCACTTTTCTATAGGCTAACTTTCATCTACAAGCATATCTTGACAAACCGAATACAGATTCGTTATTAATACATTATTACTAACATTTTGGATATTCTTAAATATATTTTAGTGATTGCTACGCAAACTTATCATTAGATATTCTTTTCTTACATTACTTATTCACTTTTATAAATACTTATTACTTCTCAAAGCATACTCCTTAAAACAGAAATTCTATCTTCTTTTCTCACTTTACTTCTTCACTTTTCTATAGGCTAACTTTCATCTACAAGCATATCTTGACAAACCGAATACAGATTCGTAATTGTGACATTATTACTAACATTTTGGATATTCTAACTTATATTTTAGTGCTTGCTACGAAAACTTATCATTAGATATTCTTTTCTTACTTTACTTCTTCACTTTTCTAATGCTAACTTTCATCTACAAGCATATCTTGACAAACCGAATACAGATTCGTAATTGTGACATTATTACTAACATTTTGGATATTCTAACTTATATTTTAGTGCTTGCTACGAAAACTTATCATTAGATATTCTTTTCTTACTTTACTTCTTCACTTTTCTAATGCTAACTTTCATCTACAAGCATATCTTGACAAACCGAATACAGATTCGTAATTGTGACATTATTACTAACATTTTGGATATTCTAACTTATATTTTAGTGCTTGCTACGAAAACTTATCATTAGATATTCTTTTCTTACTTTACTTCTTCACTTTTCTATAGGCTAACTTTCATCTACAAGCATATCTTGACAAACCGAATACAGATTCGTAATTGTGACATTATTACTAACATTTTGGATATTCTAACTTATATTTTAGTGCTTGCTACGAAAACTTATCATTAGATATTCTTTTCTTACTTTACTTCTTCACTTTTCTAATGCTAACTTTCATCTACAAGCATATCTTGACAAACCGAATACAGATTCGTAATTGTGACATTATTACTAACATTTTGGATATTCTAACTTATATTTTAGTGCTTGCTACGAAAACTTATCATTAGATATTCTTTTCTTACTTTACTTCTTCACTTTTCTAATGCTAACTTTCATCTACAAGCATATCTTGACAAACCGAATACAGATTCGTAATTGTGACATTATTACTAACATTTTGGATATTCTAACTTATATTTTAGTGCTTGCTACGAAAACTTATCATTAGATATTCTTTTCTTACTTTACTTCTTCACTTTTCTAATGCTAACTTTCATCTACAAGCATATCTTGACAAACCGAATACAGATTCGTAATTGTGACATTATTACTAACATTTTGGATATTCTAACTTATATTTTAGTGCTTGCTACGAAAACTTATCATTAGATATTCTTTTCTTACTTTACTTCTTCACTTTTCTATAGGCTAACTTTCATCTACAAGCATATCTTGACAAACCGAATACAGATTCGTAATTGTGACATTATTACTAACATTTTGGATATTCTAACTTATATTTTAGTGCTTGCTACGAAAACTTATCATTAGATATTCTTTTCTTACTTTACTTCTTCACTTTTCTAATGCTAACTTTCATCTACAAGCATATCTTGACAAACCGAATACAGATTCGTAATTGTGACATTATTACTAACATTTTGGATATTCTAACTTATATTTTAGTGCTTGCTACGAAAACTTATCATTAGATATTCTTTTCTTACTTTACTTCTTCACTTTTCTATAGGCTAACTTTCATCTACAAGCATATCTTGACAAACCGAATACAGATTCGTAATTGTGACATTATTACTAACATTTTGGATATTCTAACTTATATTTTAGTGCTTGCTACGAATACTTATCATTAGATATTCTTTTCTTACTTTACTTCTTCACTTTTCTAATGCTAACTTTCATCTACAAGCATATCTTGACAAACCGAATACAGATTCGTAATTATTTTATAATTACTGAACATTTTGGATATTCTAATTTATATTTTAGTGCTTGCTACGAAAACTTATCATTAGATATTCTTTTCTTACTTTACTTCTTCACTTTTCTAATGCTAACTTTCATCTACAAGCATATCTTGACAAACCGAATACAGATTCGTAATTGTGACATTATTACTAACATTTTGGATATTCTAACTTATATTTTAGTGCTTGCTACGAAAACTTATCATTAGATATTCTTTTCTTACTTTACTTCTTCACTTTTCTATAGGCTAACTTTCATCTACAAGCATATCTTGACAAACCGAATACAGATTCGTAATTGTGACATTATTACTAACATTTTGGATATTCTAACTTATATTTTAGTGCTTGCTACGAAAACTTATCATTAGATATTCTTTTCTTACTTTACTTCTTCACTTTTCTAATGCTAACTTTCATCTACAAGCATATCTTGACAAACCGAATACAGATTCGTAATTGTGACATTATTACTAACATTTTGGATATTCTAACTTATATTTTAGTGCTTGCTACGAAAACTTATCATTAGATATTCTTTTCTTACTTTACTTCTTCACTTTTCTAATGCTAACTTTCATCTACAAGCATATCTTGACAAACCGAATACAGATTCGTAATTGTGACATTATTACTAACATTTTGGATATTCTAACTTATATTTTAGTGCTTGCTACGAAAACTTATCATTAGATATTCTTTTCTTACTTTACTTCTTCACTTTTCTATAGGCTAACTTTCATCTACAAGCATATCTTGACAAACCGAATACAGATTCGTAATTGTGACATTATTACTAACATTTTGGATATTCTAACTTATATTTTAGTGCTTGCTACGAAAACTTATCATTAGATATTCTTTTCTTACTTTACTTCTTCACTTTTCTAATGCTAACTTTCATCTACAAGCATATCTTGACAAACCGAATACAGATTCGTAATTGTGACATTATTACTAACATTTTGGATATTCTAACTTATATTTTAGTGCTTGCTACGAATACTTATCATTAGATATTCTTTTCTTACTTTACTTCTTCACTTTTCTAATGCTAACTTTCATCTACAAGCATATCTTGACAAACCGAATACAGATTCGTAATTATTTTATAATTACTGAACATTTTGGATATTCTAATTTATATTTTAGTGCTTGCTACGAAAACTTATCATTAGATATTCTTTTCTTACTTTACTTCTTCACTTTTCTAATGCTAACTTTCATCTACAAGCATATCTTGACAAACCGAATACAGATTCGTAATTGTGACATTATTACTAACATTTTGGATATTCTAACTTATATTTTAGTGCTTGCTACGAAAACTTATCATTAGATATTCTTTTCTTACTTTACTTCTTCACTTTTCTATAGGCTAACTTTCATCTACAAGCATATCTTGACAAACCGAATACAGATTCGTAATTGTGACATTATTACTAACATTTTGGATATTCTAACTTATATTTTAGTGCTTGCTACGAAAACTTATCATTAGATATTCTTTTCTTACTTTACTTCTTCACTTTTCTAATGCTAACTTTCATCTACAAGCATATCTTGACAAACCGAATACAGATTCGTAATTGTGACATTATTACTAACATTTTGGATATTCTAACTTATATTTTAGTGCTTGCTACGAAAACTTATCATTAGATATTCTTTTCTTACTTTACTTCTTCACTTTTCTAATGCTAACTTTCATCTACAAGCATATCTTGACAAACCGAATACAGATTCGTAATTGTGACATTATTACTAACATTTTGGATATTCTAACTTATATTTTAGTGCTTGCTACGAAAACTTATCATTAGATATTCTTTTCTTACTTTACTTCTTCACTTTTCTATAGGCTAACTTTCATCTACAAGCATATCTTGACAAACCGAATACAGATTCGTTATTAATACATTATTACTAACATTTTGGATATTCTTAAATATATTTTAGTGATTGCTACGCAAACTTATCATTAGATATTCTTTTCTTACATTACTTATTCACTTTTATAAATACTTATTACTTCTCAAAGCATACTCCTTAAAACAGAAATTCTATCTTCTTTTCTTACTTTACTTCTTCACTTTTCTATAGGCTAACTTTCATCTACAAGCATATCTTGACAAACCGAATACAGATTCGTTATTAATACATTATTACTAACATTTTGGATATTCTTAAATATATTTTAGTGATTGCTACGCAAACTTATCATTAGATATTCTTTTCTTACATTACTTATTCACTTTTATAAATACTTATTACTTCTCAAAGCATACTCCTTAAAACAGAAATTCTATCTTCTTTTCTTACTTTACTTCTTCACTTTTCTATAGGCTAACTTTCATCTACAAGCATATCTTGACAAACCGAATACAGATTCGTTATTAATACATTATTACTAACATTTTGGATATTCTTAAATATATTTTAGTGATTGCTACGCAAACTTATCATTAGATATTCTTTTCTTACATTACTTATTCACTTTTATAAATACTTATTACTTCTCAAAGCATACTCCTCAAAACTGAAATTCTATCTTCTTTTCTTACTTTACTTATTCACTTTTCTATAGGCTAACTTTCATCTACAAGCATATCTTGACAAACCGAATACAGATTCGTTATTAATACATTATTACTAACATTTTGGATATTCTTAAATATATTTTAGTGATTGCTACGCAAACTTATCATTAGATATTCTTTTCTTACATTACTTATTCACTTTTATAAATACTTATTACTTCTCAAAGCATACTCCTTAAAACAGAAATTCTATCTTCTTTTCTCACTTTACTTCTTCACTTTTCTATAGGCTAACTTTCATCTACAAGCATATCTTGACAAACCGAATACAGATTCGTAATTGTGACATTATTACTAACATTTTGGATATTCTAACTTATATTTTAGTGCTTGCTACGAAAACTTATCATTAGATATTCTTTTCTTACTTTACTTCTTCACTTTTCTAATGCTAACTTTCATCTACAAGCATATCTTGACAAACCGAATACAGATTCGTAATTGTGACATTATTACTAACATTTTGGATATTCTAACTTATATTTTAGTGCTTGCTACGAAAACTTATCATTAGATATTCTTTTCTTACTTTACTTCTTCACTTTTCTATAGGCTAACTTTCATCTACAAGCATATCTTGACAAACCGAATACAGATTCGTAATTGTGACATTATTACTAACATTTTGGATATTCTAACTTATATTTTAGTGCTTGCTACGAAAACTTATCATTAGATATTCTTTTCTTACTTTACTTCTTCACTTTTCTAATGCTAACTTTCATCTACAAGCATATCTTGACAAACCGAATACAGATTCGTAATTGTGACATTATTACTAACATTTTGGATATTCTAACTTATATTTTAGTGCTTGCTACGAAAACTTATCATTAGATATTCTTTTCTTACTTTACTTCTTCACTTTTCTAATGCTAACTTTCATCTACAAGCATATCTTGACAAACCGAATACAGATTCGTAATTGTGACATTATTACTAACATTTTGGATATTCTAACTTATATTTTAGTGCTTGCTACGAAAACTTATCATTAGATATTCTTTTCTTACTTTACTTCTTCACTTTTCTATAGGCTAACTTTCATCTACAAGCATATCTTGACAAACCGAATACAGATTCGTAATTGTGACATTATTACTAACATTTTGGATATTCTAACTTATATTTTAGTGCTTGCTACGAAAACTTATCATTAGATATTCTTTTCTTACTTTACTTCTTCACTTTTCTATAGGCTAACTTTCATCTACAAGCATATCTTGACAAACCGAATACAGATTCGTAATTGTGACATTATTACTAACATTTTGGATATTCTAACTTATATTTTAGTGCTTGCTACGAAAACTTATCATTAGATATTCTTTTCTTACTTTACTTCTTCACTTTTCTAATGCTAACTTTCATCTACAAGCATATCTTGACAAACCGAATACAGATTCGTAATTGTGACATTATTACTAACATTTTGGATATTCTAACTTATATTTTAGTGCTTGCTACGAAAACTTATCATTAGATATTCTTTTCTTACTTTACTTCTTCACTTTTCTAATGCTAACTTTCATCTACAAGCATATCTTGACAAACCGAATACAGATTCGTAATTGTGACATTATTACTAACATTTTGGATATTCTAACTTATATTTTAGTGCTTGCTACGAAAACTTATCATTAGATATTCTTTTCTTACTTTACTTCTTCACTTTTCTAATGCTAACTTTCATCTACAAGCATATCTTGACAAACCGAATACAGATTCGTAATTGTGACATTATTACTAACATTTTGGATATTCTAACTTATATTTTAGTGCTTGCTACGAAAACTTATCATTAGATATTCTTTTCTTACTTTACTTCTTCACTTTTCTATAGGCTAACTTTCATCTACAAGCATATCTTGACAAACCGAATACAGATTCGTAATTGTGACATTATTACTAACATTTTGGATATTCTAACTTATATTTTAGTGCTTGCTACGAATACTTATCATTAGATATTCTTTTCTTACTTTACTTCTTCACTTTTCTATAGGCTAACTTTCATCTACAAGCATATCTTGACAAACCGAATACAGATTCGTAATTGTGACATTATTACTAACATTTTGGATATTCTAACTTATATTTTAGTGCTTGCTACGAAAACTTATCATTAGATATTCTTTTCTTACTTTACTTCTTCACTTTTCTAATGCTAACTTTCATCTACAAGCATATCTTGACAAACCGAATACAGATTCGTAATTGTGACATTATTACTAACATTTTGGATATTCTAACTTATATTTTAGTGCTTGCTACGAATACTTATCATTAGATATTCTTTTCTTACTTTACTTCTTCACTTTTCTAATGCTAACTTTCATCTACAAGCATATCTTGACAAACCGAATACAGATTCGTAATTATTTTATAATTACTGAACATTTTGGATATTCTAATTTATATTTTAGTGCTTGCTACGAAAACTTATCATTAGATATTCTTTTCTTACTTTACTTCTTCACTTTTCTAATGCTAACTTTCATCTACAAGCATATCTTGACAAACCGAATACAGATTCGTAATTGTGACATTATTACTAACATTTTGGATATTCTAACTTATATTTTAGTGCTTGCTACGAAAACTTATCATTAGATATTCTTTTCTTACTTTACTTCTTCACTTTTCTAATGCTAACTTTCATCTACAAGCATATCTTGACAAACCGAATACAGATTCGTAATTGTGACATTATTACTAACATTTTGGATATTCTAACTTATATTTTAGTGCTTGCTACGAAAACTTATCATTAGATATTCTTTTCTTACTTTACTTCTTCACTTTTCTAATGCTAACTTTCATCTACAAGCATATCTTGACAAACCGAATACAGATTCGTAATTGTGACATTATTACTAACATTTTGGATATTCTAACTTATATTTTAGTGCTTGCTACGAAAACTTATCATTAGATATTCTTTTCTTACTTTACTTCTTCACTTTTCTATAGGCTAACTTTCATCTACAAGCATATCTTGACAAACCGAATACAGATTCGTAATTGTGACATTATTACTAACATTTTGGATATTCTAACTTATATTTTAGTGCTTGCTACGAAAACTTATCATTAGATATTCTTTTCTTACTTTACTTCTTCACTTTTCTAATGCTAACTTTCATCTACAAGCATATCTTGACAAACCGAATACAGATTCGTAATTGTGACATTATTACTAACATTTTGGATATTCTAACTTATATTTTAGTGCTTGCTACGAATACTTATCATTAGATATTCTTTTCTTACTTTACTTCTTCACTTTTCTAATGCTAACTTTCATCTACAAGCATATCTTGACAAACCGAATACAGATTCGTAATTATTTTATAATTACTGAACATTTTGGATATTCTAATTTATATTTTAGTGCTTGCTACGAAAACTTATCATTAGATATTCTTTTCTTACTTTACTTCTTCACTTTTCTAATGCTAACTTTCATCTACAAGCATATCTTGACAAACCGAATACAGATTCGTAATTGTGACATTATTACTAACATTTTGGATATTCTAACTTATATTTTAGTGCTTGCTACGAAAACTTATCATTAGATATTCTTTTCTTACTTTACTTCTTCACTTTTCTAATGCTAACTTTCATCTACAAGCATATCTTGACAAACCGAATACAGATTCGTAATTGTGACATTATTACTAACATTTTGGATATTCTAACTTATATTTTAGTGCTTGCTACGAAAACTTATCATTAGATATTCTTTTCTTACTTTACTTCTTCACTTTTCTAATGCTAACTTTCATCTACAAGCATATCTTGACAAACCGAATACAGATTCGTAATTGTGACATTATTACTAACATTTTGGATATTCTAACTTATATTTTAGTGCTTGCTACGAAAACTTATCATTAGATATTCTTTTCTTACTTTACTTCTTCACTTTTCTATAGGCTAACTTTCATCTACAAGCATATCTTGACAAACCGAATACAGATTCGTAATTGTGACATTATTACTAACATTTTGGATATTCTAACTTATATTTTAGTGCTTGCTACGAAAACTTATCATTAGATATTCTTTTCTTACTTTACTTCTTCACTTTTCTAATGCTAACTTTCATCTACAAGCATATCTTGACAAACCGAATACAGATTCGTAATTGTGACATTATTACTAACATTTTGGATATTCTAACTTATATTTTAGTGCTTGCTACGAAAACTTATCATTAGATATTCTTTTCTTACTTTACTTCTTCACTTTTCTATAGGCTAACTTTCATCTACAAGCATATCTTGACAAACCGAATACAGATTCGTAATTGTGACATTATTACTAACATTTTGGATATTCTAACTTATATTTTAGTGCTTGCTACGAATACTTATCATTAGATATTCTTTTCTTACTTTACTTCTTCACTTTTCTAATGCTAACTTTCATCTACAAGCATATCTTGACAAACCGAATACAGATTCGTAATTATTTTATAATTACTGAACATTTTGGATATTCTAATTTATATTTTAGTGCTTGCTACGAAAACTTATCATTAGATATTCTTTTCTTACTTTACTTCTTCACTTTTCAATAGGCTAACTTTCATCTACAAGCATATCTTGACAAACCGAATACAGATTCGTAATTATTTTATAATTACTGAACATTTTGGATATTCTAATTTATATTTTAGTGCTTGCTACGAAAACTTATCATTAGATATTCTTTTCTTACTTTACTTCTTCACTTTTCAATAGGCTAACTTTCATCTACAAGCATATCTTGACAAACCGAATACAGATTCGTAATTATTTTATAATTACTGAACATTTTGGATATTCTAATTTATATTTTAGTGCTTGCTACGAATACTTATCATTAGATATTCTTTTCTTACTTTACTTCTTCACTTTTCTAATGCTAACTTTCATCTACAAGCATATCTTGACAAACCGAATACAGATTCGTAATTATTTTATAATTACTGAACATTTTGGATATTCTAATTTATATTTTAGTGCTTGCTACGAAAACTTATCATTAGATATTCTTTTCTTACTTTACTTCTTCACTTTTCAATAGGCTAACTTTCATCTACAAGCATATCTTGACAAACCGAATACAGATTCGTAATTGTGACATTATTACTAACATTTTGGATATTCTAACTTATATTTTAGTGCTTGCTACGAAAACTTATCATTAGATATTCTTTTCTTACTTTACTTCTTCACTTTTCTAATGCTAACTTTCATCTACAAGCATATCTTGACAAACCGAATACAGATTCGTAATTGTGACATTATTACTAACATTTTGGATATTCTAACTTATATTTTAGTGCTTGCTACGAAAACTTATCATTAGATATTCTTTTCTTACTTTACTTCTTCACTTTTCTATAGGCTAACTTTCATCTACAAGCATATCTTGACAAACCGAATACAGATTCGTAATTGTGACATTATTACTAACATTTTGGATATTCTAACTTATATTTTAGTGCTTGCTACGAATACTTATCATTAGATATTCTTTTCTTACTTTACTTCTTCACTTTTCTAATGCTAACTTTCATCTACAAGCATATCTTGACAAACCGAATACAGATTCGTAATTATTTTATAATTACTGAACATTTTGGATATTCTAATTTATATTTTAGTGCTTGCTACGAAAACTTATCATTAGATATTCTTTTCTTACTTTACTTCTTCACTTTTCAATAGGCTAACTTTCATCTACAAGCATATCTTGACAAACCGAATACAGATTCGTAATTATTTTATAATTACTGAACATTTTGGATATTCTAATTTATATTTTAGTGCTTGCTACGAATACTTATCATTAGATATTCTTTTCTTACTTTACTTCTTCACTTTTCTAATGCTAACTTTCATCTACAAGCATATCTTGACAAACCGAATACAGATTCGTAATTATTTTATAATTACTGAACATTTTGGATATTCTAATTTATATTTTAGTGCTTGCTACGAAAACTTATCATTAGATATTCTTTTCTTACTTTACTTCTTCACTTTTCAATAGGCTAACTTTCATCTACAAGCATATCTTGACAAACCGAATACAGATTCGTAATTATTTTATAATTACTGAACATTTTGGATATTCTAATTTATATTTTAGTGCTTGCTACGAATACTTATCATTAGATATTCTTTTCTTACTTTACTTCTTCACTTTTCTAATGCTAACTTTCATCTACAAGCATATCTTGACAAACCGAATACAGATTCGTAATTATTTTATAATTACTGAACATTTTGGATATTCTAATTTATATTTTAGTGCTTGCTACGAAAAACTTATCATTAGATATTCTTTTCTTACTTTACTTCTTCACTTTTCAATAGGCTAACTTTCATCTACAAGCATATCTTGACAAACCGAATACAGATTCGTAATTATTTTATAATTACTGAACATTTTGGATATTCTAATTTATATTTTAGTGCTTGCTACGAATACTTATCATTAGATATTCTTTTCTTACTTTACTTCTTCACTTTTCTAATGCTAACTTTCATCTACAAGCATATCTTGACAAACCGAATACAGATTCGTAATTATTTTATAATTACTGAACATTTTGGATATTCTAATTTATATTTTAGTGCTTGCTACGAAAACTTATCATTAGATATTCTTTTCTTACTTTACTTCTTCACTTTTCAATAGGCTAACTTTCATCTACAAGCATATCTTGACAAACCGAATACAGATTCGTAATTATTTTATAATTACTGAACATTTTGGATATTCTAATTTATATTTTAGTGCTTGCTACGAATACTTATCATTAGATATTCTTTTCTTACTTTACTTCTTCACTTTTCTAATGCTAACTTTCATCTACAAGCATATCTTGACAAACCGAATACAGATTCGTAATTATTTTATAATTACTGAACATTTTGGATATTCTAATTTATATTTTAGTGCTTGCTACGAAAACTTATCATTAGATATTCTTTTCTTACTTTACTTCTTCACTTTTCAATAGGCTAACTTTCATCTACAAGCATATCTTGACAAACCGAATACAGATTCGTAATTATTTTATAATTACTGAACATTTTGGATATTCTAATTTATATTTTAGTGCTTGCTACGAATACTTATCATTAGATATTCTTTTCTTACTTTACTTCTTCACTTTTCTAATGCTAACTTTCATCTACAAGCATATCTTGACAAACCGAATACAGATTCGTAATTATTTTATAATTACTGAACATTTTGGATATTCTAATTTATATTTTAGTGCTTGCTACGAAAACTTATCATTAGATATTCTTTTCTTACTTTACTTCTTCACTTTTCAATAGGCTAACTTTCATCTACAAGCATATCTTGACAAACCGAATACAGATTCGTAATTATTTTATAATTACTGAACATTTTGGATATTCTAATTTATATTTTAGTGCTTGCTACGAATACTTATCATTAGATATTCTTTTCTTACTTTACTTCTTCACTTTTCTAATGCTAACTTTCATCTACAAGCATATCTTGACAAACCGAATACAGATTCGTAATTATTTTATAATTACTGAACATTTTGGATATTCTAATTTATATTTTAGTGCTTGCTACGAAAACTTATCATTAGATATTCTTTTCTTACTTTACTTCTTCACTTTTCAATAGGCTAACTTTCATCTACAAGCATATCTTGACAAACCGAATACAGATTCGTAATTGTGACATTATTACTAACATTTTGGATATTCTAACTTATATTTTAGTGCTTGCTACGAAAACTTATCATTAGATATTCTTTTCTTACTTTACTTCTTCACTTTTCTAATGCTAACTTTCATCTACAAGCATATCTTGACAAACCGAATACAGATTCGTAATTATTTTATAATTACTGAACATTTTGGATATTCTAATTTATATTTTAGTGCTTGCTACGAAAACTTATCATTAGATATTCTTTTCTTACTTTACTTCTTCACTTTTCAATAGGCTAACTTTCATCTACAAGCATATCTTGACAAACCGAATACAGATTCGTAATTGTGACATTATTACTAACATTTTGGATATTCTAACTTATATTTTAGTGCTTGCTACGAAAACTTATCATTAGATATTCTTTTCTTACTTTACTTCTTCACTTTTCTAATGCTAACTTTCATCTACAAGCATATCTTGACAAACCGAATACAGATTCGTAATTGTGACATTATTACTAACATTTTGGATATTCTAACTTATATTTTAGTGCTTGCTACGAAAACTTATCATTAGATATTCTTTTCTTACTTTACTTCTTCACTTTTCTATAGGCTAACTTTCATCTACAAGCATATCTTGACAAACCGAATACAGATTCGTAATTGTGACATTATTACTAACATTTTGGATATTCTAACTTATATTTTAGTGCTTGCTACGAATACTTATCATTAGATATTCTTTTCTTACTTTACTTCTTCACTTTTCTAATGCTAACTTTCATCTACAAGCATATCTTGACAAACCGAATACAGATTCGTAATTATTTTATAATTACTGAACATTTTGGATATTCTAATTTATATTTTAGTGCTTGCTACGAAAACTTATCATTAGATATTCTTTTCTTACTTTACTTCTTCACTTTTCTAATGCTAACTTTCATCTACAAGCATATCTTGACAAACCGAATACAGATTCGTAATTGTGACATTATTACTAACATTTTGGATATTCTAACTTATATTTTAGTGCTTGCTACGAAAACTTATCATTAGATATTCTTTTCTTACTTTACTTCTTCACTTTTCTATAGGCTAACTTTCATCTACAAGCATATCTTGACAAACCGAATACAGATTCGTAATTGTGACATTATTACTAACATTTTGGATATTCTAACTTATATTTTAGTGCTTGCTACGAAAACTTATCATTAGATATTCTTTTCTTACTTTACTTCTTCACTTTTCTAATGCTAACTTTCATCTACAAGCATATCTTGACAAACCGAATACAGATTCGTAATTATTTTATAATTACTGAACATTTTGGATATTCTAATTTATATTTTAGTGCTTGCTACGAAAACTTATCATTAGATATTCTTTTCTTACTTTACTTCTTACTTTTCTTGCTAACTTTCATCTACAAGCATATCTTGACCGAATACAGATTCGTAATTGTGACATTATTACTAACATTTTGGATATTCTAACTTATATTTTAGTGCTTGCTACGAAAACTTATCATTAGATATTCTTTTCTTACTTTACTTCTTCACTTTTCTAATGCTAACTTTCATCTACAAGCATATCTTGACAAACCGAATACAGATTCGTAATTGTGACATTATTACTAACATTTTGGATATTCTAACTTATATTTTAGTGCTTGCTACGAAAACTTATCATTAGATATTCTTTTCTTACTTTACTTCTTCACTTTTCTATAGGCTAACTTTCATCTACAAGCATATCTTGACAAACCGAATACAGATTCGTAATTGTGACATTATTACTAACATTTTGGATATTCTAACTTATATTTTAGTGCTTGCTACGAAAACTTATCATTAGATATTCTTTTCTTACTTTACTTCTTCACTTTTCTAATGCTAACTTTCATCTACAAGCATATCTTGACAAACCGAATACAGATTCGTAATTTGTGACATTATTACTAACATTTTGGATATTCTAACTTATATTTTAGTGCTTGCTACGAAAACTTATCATTAGATATTCTTTTCTTACTTTACTTCTTCACTTTTCTATAGGCTAACTTTCATCTACAAGCATATCTTGACAAACCGAATACAGATTCGTAATTGTGACATTATTACTAACATTTTGGATATTCTAACTTATATTTTAGTGCTTGCTACGAATACTTATCATTAGATATTCTTTTCTTACTTTACTTCTTCACTTTTCTAATGCTAACTTTCATCTACAAGCATATCTTGACAAACCGAATACAGATTCGTAATTATTTTATAATTACTGAACATTTTGGATATTCTAATTTATATTTTAGTGCTTGCTACGAAAACTTATCATTAGATATTCTTTTCTTACTTTACTTCTTCACTTTTCAATAGGCTAACTTTCATCTACAAGCATATCTTGACAAACCGAATACAGATTCGTAATTATTTTATAATTACTGAACATTTTGGATATTCTAATTTATATTTTAGTGCTTGCTACGAATACTTATCATTAGATATTCTTTTCTTACTTTACTTCTTCACTTTTCTAATGCTAACTTTCATCTACAAGCATATCTTGACAAACCGAATACAGATTCGTAATTATTTTATAATTACTGAACATTTTGGATATTCTAATTTATATTTTAGTGCTTGCTACGAAAACTTATCATTAGATATTCTTTTCTTACTTTACTTCTTCACTTTTCAATAGGCTAACTTTCATCTACAAGCATATCTTGACAAACCGAATACAGATTCGTAATTGTGACATTATTACTAACATTTTGGATATTCTAACTTATATTTTAGTGCTTGCTACGAAAACTTATCATTAGATATTCTTTTCTTACTTTACTTCTTCACTTTTCTAATGCTAACTTTCATCTACAAGCATATCTTGACAAACCGAATACAGATTCGTAATTGTGACATTATTACTAACATTTTGGATATTCTAACTTATATTTTAGTGCTTGCTACGAAAACTTATCATTAGATATTCTTTTTCTTACTTTACTTCTTCACTTTTCTATAGGCTAACTTTCATCTACAAGCATATCTTGACAAACCGAATACAGATTCGTAATTGTGACATTATTACTAACATTTTGGATATTCTAACTTATATTTTAGTGCTTGCTACGAATACTTATCATTAGATATTCTTTTCTTACTTTACTTCTTCACTTTTCTAATGCTAACTTTCATCTACAAGCATATCTTGACAAACCGAATACAGATTCGTAATTATTTTATAATTACTGAACATTTTGGATATTCTAATTTATATTTTAGTGCTTGCTACGAAAACTTATCATTAGATATTCTTTTCTTACTTTACTTCTTCACTTTTCTAATGCTAACTTTCATCTACAAGCATATCTTGACAAACCGAATACAGATTCGTAATTGTGACATTATTACTAACATTTTGGATATTCTAACTTATATTTTAGTGCTTGCTACGAAAACTTATCATTAGATATTCTTTTCTTACTTTACTTCTTCACTTTTCTATAGGCTAACTTTCATCTACAAGCATATCTTGACAAACCGAATACAGATTCGTAATTGTGACATTATTACTAACATTTTGGATATTCTAACTTATATTTTAGTGCTTGCTACGAAAACTTATCATTAGATATTCTTTTCTTACTTTACTTCTTCACTTTTCTAATGCTAACTTTCATCTACAAGCATATCTTGACAAACCGAATACAGATTCGTAATTGTGACATTATTACTAACATTTTGGATATTCTAACTTATATTTTAGTGCTTGCTACGAAAACTTATCATTAGATATTCTTTTCTTACTTTACTTCTTCACTTTTCTATAGGCTAACTTTCATCTACAAGCATATCTTGACAAACCGAATACAGATTCGTAATTGTGACATTATTACTAACATTTTGGATATTCTAACTTATATTTTAGTGCTTGCTACGAAAACTTATCATTAGATATTCTTTTCTTACTTTACTTCTTCACTTTTCTAATGCTAACTTTCATCTACAAGCATATCTTGACAAACCGAATACAGATTCGTAATTGTGACATTATTACTAACATTTTGGATATTCTAACTTATATTTTAGTGCTTGCTACGAAAACTTATCATTAGATATTCTTTTCTTACTTTACTTCTTCACTTTTCTATAGGCTAACTTTCATCTACAAGCATATCTTGACAAACCGAATACAGATTCGTAATTGTGACATTATTACTAACATTTTGGATATTCTAACTTATATTTTAGTGCTTGCTACGAATACTTATCATTAGATATTCTTTTCTTACTTTACTTCTTCACTTTTCTAATGCTAACTTTCATCTACAAGCATATCTTGACAAACCGAATACAGATTCGTAATTATTTTATAATTACTGAACATTTTGGATATTCTAATTTATATTTTAGTGCTTGCTACGAAAACTTATCATTAGATATTCTTTTCTTACTTTACTTCTTCACTTTTCAATAGGCTAACTTTCATCTACAAGCATATCTTGACAAACCGAATACAGATTCGTAATTATTTTATAATTACTGAACATTTTGGATATTCTAATTTATATTTTAGTGCTTGCTACGAATACTTATCATTAGATATTCTTTTCTTACTTTACTTCTTCACTTTTCTAATGCTAACTTTCATCTACAAGCATATCTTGACAAACCGAATACAGATTCGTAATTATTTTATAATTACTGAACATTTTGGATATTCTAATTTATATTTTAGTGCTTGCTACGAAAACTTATCATTAGATATTCTTTTCTTACTTTACTTCTTCACTTTTCAATAGGCTAACTTTCATCTACAAGCATATCTTGACAAACCGAATACAGATTCGTAATTATTTTATAATTACTGAACATTTTGGATATTCTAATTTATATTTTAGTGCTTGCTACGAATACTTATCATTAGATATTCTTTTCTTACTTTACTTCTTCACTTTTCTAATGCTAACTTTCATCTACAAGCATATCTTGACAAACCGAATACAGATTCGTAATTATTTTATAATTACTGAACATTTTGGATATTCTAATTTATATTTTAGTGCTTGCTACGAAAACTTATCATTAGATATTCTTTTCTTACTTTACTTCTTCACTTTTCAATAGGCTAACTTTCATCTACAAGCATATCTTGACAAACCGAATACAGATTCGTAATTGTGACATTATTACTAACATTTTGGATATTCTAACTTATATTTTAGTGCTTGCTACGAAAACTTATCATTAGATATTCTTTTCTTACTTTACTTCTTCACTTTTCTAATGCTAACTTTCATCTACAAGCATATCTTGACAAACCGAATACAGATTCGTAATTGTGACATTATTACTAACATTTTGGATATTCTAACTTATATTTTAGTGCTTGCTACGAAAACTTATCATTAGATATTCTTTTCTTACTTTTACTTCACTTTTCTATAGGCTAACTTTCATCTACAAGCATATCTTGACAAACCGAATACAGATTCGTAATTGTGACATTATTACTAACATTTTGGATATTCTAACTTATATTTTAGTGCTTGCTACGAATACTTATCATTAGATATTCTTTTCTTACTTTACTTCTTCACTTTTCTAATGCTAACTTTCATCTACAAGCATATCTTGACAAACCGAATACAGATTCGTAATTATTTTATAATTACTGAACATTTTGGATATTCTAATTTATATTTTAGTGCTTGCTACGAAAACTTATCATTAGATATTCTTTTCTTACTTTACTTCTTCACTTTTCAATAGGCTAACTTTCATCTACAAGCATATCTTGACAAACCGAATACAGATTCGTAATTATTTTATAATTACTGAACATTTTGGATATTCTAATTTATATTTTAGTGCTTGCTACGAATACTTATCATTAGATATTCTTTTCTTACTTTACTTCTTCACTTTTCTAATGCTAACTTTCATCTACAAGCATATCTTGACAAACCGAATACAGATTCGTAATTATTTTATAATTACTGAACATTTTGGATATTCTAATTTATATTTTAGTGCTTGCTACGAAAACTTATCATTAGATATTCTTTTCTTACTTTACTTCTTCACTTTTCAATAGGCTAACTTTCATCTACAAGCATATCTTGACAAACCGAATACAGATTCGTAATTATTTTATAATTACTGAACATTTTGGATATTCTAATTTATATTTTAGTGCTTGCTACGAATACTTATCATTAGATATTCTTTTCTTACTTTACTTCTTCACTTTTCTAATGCTAACTTTCATCTACAAGCATATCTTGACAAACCGAATACAGATTCGTAATTATTTTATAATTACTGAACATTTTGGATATTCTAATTTATATTTTAGTGCTTGCTACGAAAACTTATCATTAGATATTCTTTTCTTACTTTACTTCTTCACTTTTCAATAGGCTAACTTTCATCTACAAGCATATCTTGACAAACCGAATACAGATTCGTAATTATTTTATAATTACTGAACATTTTGGATATTCTAATTTATATTTTAGTGCTTGCTACGAATACTTATCATTAGATATTCTTTTCTTACTTTACTTCTTCACTTTTCTAATGCTAACTTTCATCTACAAGCATATCTTGACAAACCGAATACAGATTCGTAATTATTTTATAATTACTGAACATTTTGGATATTCTAATTTATATTTTAGTGCTTGCTACGAAAACTTATCATTAGATATTCTTTTCTTACTTTACTTCTTCACTTTTCAATAGGCTAACTTTCATCTACAAGCATATCTTGACAAACCGAATACAGATTCGTAATTATTTTATAATTACTGAACATTTTGGATATTCTAATTTATATTTTTAGTGCTTGCTACGAATACTTATCATTAGATATTCTTTTTCTTACTTTACTTCTTCACTTTTCTAATGCTAACTTTCATCTACAAGCATATCTTGACAAACCGAATACAGATTCGTAATTATTTTATAATTACTGAACATTTTGGATATTCTAATTTATATTTTAGTGCTTGCTACGAAAACTTATCATTAGATATTCTTTTCTTACTTTACTTCTTCACTTTTCAATAGGCTAACTTTCATCTACAAGCATATCTTGACAAACCGAATACAGATTCGTAATTGTGACATTATTACTAACATTTTGGATATTCTAACTTATATTTTAGTGCTTGCTACGAAAACTTATCATTAGATATCTAATGATAAGTTTTCGTAGCAAGCACTAAAATATAAATTAGAATATCCAAAATGTTAGTAATAATGTCACAATTACGAATCTGTATTCGGTTTGTCAAGATATGCTTGTAGATGAAAGTTAGCCTATTGAAAAGTGAAGAAGTAAAGTAAGAAAAGAATATCTAATGATAAGTTTTCGTAGCAAGCACTAAAATATAAATTAGAATATCCAAAATGTTCAGTAATTATAAAATAATTACGAATCTGTATTCGGTTTGTCAAGATATGCTTGTAGATGAAAGTTAGCATTAGAAAAGTGAAGAAGTAAAGTAAGAAAAGAATATCTAATGATAAGTATTCGTAGCAAGCACTAAAATATAAGTTAGAATATCCAAAATGTTAGTAATAATGTCACAATTACGAATCTGTATTCGGTTTGTCAAGATATGCTTGTAGATGAAAGTTAGCCTATAGAAAAGTGAAGAAGTAAAGTAAGAAAAGAATATCTAATGATAAGTTTTCGTAGCAAGCACTAAAATATAAGTTAGAATATCCAAAATGTTAGTAATAATGTCACAATTACGAATCTGTATTCGGTTTGTCAAGATATGCTTGTAGATGAAAGTTAGCATTAGAAAAGTGAAGAAGTAAAGTAAGAAAAGAATATCTAATGATAAGTTTTCGTAGCAAGCACTAAAATATAAGTTAGAATATCCAAAATGTTAGTAATAATGTCACAATTACGAATCTGTATTCGGTTTGTCAAGATATGCTTGTAGATGAAAGTTAGCCTATTGAAAAGTGAAGAAGTAAAGTAAGAAAAGAATATCTAATGATAAGTTTTCGTAGCAAGCACTAAAATATAAATTAGAATATCCAAAATGTTCAGTAATTATAAAATAATTACGAATCTGTATTCGGTTTGTCAAGATATGCTTGTAGATGAAAGTTAGCATTAGAAAAGTGAAGAAGTAAAGTAAGAAAAGAATATCTAATGATAAGTATTCGTAGCAAGCACTAAAATATAAATTAGAATATCCAAAATGTTCAGTAATTATAAAATAATTACGAATCTGTATTCGGTTTGTCAAGATATGCTTGTAGATGAAAGTTAGCCTATTGAAAAGTGAAGAAGTAAAGTAAGAAAAGAATATCTAATGATAAGTTTTCGTAGCAAGCACTAAAATATAAATTAGAATATCCAAAATGTTCAGTAATTATAAAATAATTACGAATCTGTATTCGGTTTGTCAAGATATGCTTGTAGATGAAAGTTAGCATTAGAAAAGTGAAGAAGTAAAGTAAGAAAAGAATATCTAATGATAAGTATTCGTAGCAAGCACTAAAATATAAATTAGAATATCCAAAATGTTAGTAATAATGTCACAATTACGAATCTGTATTCGGTTTGTCAAGATATGCTTGTAGATGAAAGTTAGCCTATTGAAAAGTGAAGAAGTAAAGTAAGAAAAGAATATCTAATGATAAGTTTTCGTAGCAAGCACTAAAATATAAATTAGAATATCCAAAATGTTAGTAATAATGTCACAATTACGAATCTGTATTCGGTTTGTCAAGATATGCTTGTAGATGAAAGTTAGCATTAGAAAAGTGAAGAAGTAAAGTAAGAAAAGAATATCTAATGATAAGTTTTCGTAGCAAGCACTAAAATATAAGTTAGAATATCCAAAATGTTAGTAATAATGTCACAATTACGAATCTGTATTCGGTTTGTCAAGATATGCTTGTAGATGAAAGTTAGCCTATAGAAAAGTGAAGAAGTAAAGTAAGAAAAGAATATCTAATGATAAGTTTTCGTAGCAAGCACTAAAATATAAATTAGAATATCCAAAATGTTCAGTAATTATAAAATAATTACGAATCTGTATTCGGTTTGTCAAGATATGCTTGTAGATGAAAGTTAGCCTATTAGAAAAGTGAAGAAGTAAAGTAAGAAAAGAATATCTAATGATAAGTTTTCGTAGCAAGCACTAAAATATAAATTAGAATATCCAAAATGTTCAGTAATTATAAAATAATTACGAATCTGTATTCGGTTTGTCAAGATATGCTTGTAGATGAAAGTTAGCCTATTAGAAAAGTGAAGAAGTAAAGTAAGAAAAGAATATCTAATGATAAGTTTTCGTAGCAAGCACTAAAATATAAATTAGAATATCCAAAATGTTCAGTAATTATAAAATAATTACGAATCTGTATTCGGTTTGTCAAGATATGCTTGTAGATGAAAGTTAGCCTATAGAAAAGTGAAGAAGTAAAGTAAGAAAAGAATATCTAATGATAAGTTTTCGTAGCAAGCAAGCACTAAAATATAAATTAGAATATCCAAAATGTTCAGTAATTATAAAATAATTACGAATCTGTATTCGGTTTGTCAAGATATGCTTGTAGATGAAAGTTAGCCTATTGAAAAGTGAAGAAGTAAAGTAAGAAAAGAATATCTAATGATAAGTTTTCGTAGCAAGCACTAAAATATAAATTAGAATATCCAAAATGTTCAGTAATATAAAATAATTACGAATCTGTATTCGGTTTGTCAAGATATGCTTGTAGATGAAAGTTAGCATTAGAAAAGTGAAGAAGTAAAGTAAGAAAAGAATATCTAATGATAAGTATTCGTAGCAAGCACTAAAATATAAATTAGAATATCCAAAATGTTCAGTAATTATAAAATAATTACGAATCTGTATTCGGTTTGTCAAGATATGCTTGTAGATGAAAGTTAGCCTATTGAAAAGTGAAGAAGTAAAGTAAGAAAAGAATATCTAATGATAAGTTTTCGTAGCAAGCACTAAAATATAAATTAGAATATCCAAAATGTTCAGTAATTATAAAATAATTACGAATCTGTATTCGGTTTGTCAAGATATGCTTGTAGATGAAAGTTAGCATTAGAAAAGTGAAGAAGTAAAGTAAGAAAAGAATATCTAATGATAAGTATTCGTAGCAAGCACTAAAATATAAGTTAGAATATCCAAAATGTTAGTAATAATGTCACAATTACGAATCTGTATTCGGTTTGTCAAGATATGCTTGTAGATGAAAGTTAGCCTATAGAAAAGTGAAGAAGTAAAGTAAGAAAAGAATATCTAATGATAAGTTTTCGTAGCAAGCACTAAAATATAAGTTAGAATATCCAAAATGTTAGTAATAATGTCACAATTACGAATCTGTATTCGGTTTGTCAAGATATGCTTGTAGATGAAAGTTAGCATTAGAAAAGTGAAGAAGTAAAGTAAGAAAAGAATATCTAATGATAAGTTTTCGTAGCAAGCACTAAAATATAAGTTAGAATATCCAAAATGTTAGTAATAATGTCACAATTACGAATCTGTATTCGGTTTGTCAAGATATGCTTGTAGATGAAAGTTAGCCTATTGAAAAGTGAAGAAGTAAAGTAAGAAAAGAATATCTAATGATAAGTTTTCGTAGCAAGCACTAAAATATAAATTAGAATATCCAAAATGTTCAGTAATTATAAAATAATTACGAATCTGTATTCGGTTTGTCAAGATATGCTTGTAGATGAAAGTTAGCATTAGAAAAGTGAAGAAGTAAAGTAAGAAAAGAATATCTAATGATAAGTATTCGTAGCAAGCACTAAAATATAAATTAGAATATCCAAAATGTTCAGTAATTATAAAATAATTACGAATCTGTATTCGGTTTGTCAAGATATGCTTGTAGATGAAAGTTAGCCTATTGAAAAGTGAAGAAGTAAAGTAAGAAAAGAATATCTAATGATAAGTTTTCGTAGCAAGCACTAAAATATAAATTAGAATATCCAAAATGTTCAGTAATTATAAAATAATTACGAATCTGTATTCGGTTTGTCAAGATATGCTTGTAGATGAAAGTTAGCATTAGAAAAGTGAAGAAGTAAAGTAAGAAAAGAATATCTAATGATAAGTATTCGTAGCAAGCACTAAAATATAAATTAGAATATCCAAAATGTTCAGTAATTATAAAATAATTACGAATCTGTATTCGGTTTGTCAAGATATGCTTGTAGATGAAAGTTAGCCTATTGAAAAGTGAAGAAGTAAAGTAAGAAAAGAATATCTAATGATAAGTTTTCGTAGCAAGCACTAAAATATAAATTAGAATATCCAAAATGTTCAGTAATTATAAAATAATTACGAATCTGTATTCGGTTTGTCAAGATATGCTTGTAGATGAAAGTTAGCATTAGAAAAGTGAAGAAGTAAAGTAAGAAAAGAATATCTAATGATAAGTATTCGTAGCAAGCACTAAAATATAAGTTAGAATATCCAAAATGTTAGTAATAATGTCACAATTACGAATCTGTATTCGGTTTGTCAAGATATGCTTGTAGATGAAAGTTAGCCTATAGAAAAGTGAAGAAGTAAAGTAAGAAAAGAATATCTAATGATAAGTTTTCGTAGCAAGCACTAAAATATAAGTTAGAATATCCAAAATGTTAGTAATAATGTCACAATTACGAATCTGTATTCGGTTTGTCAAGATATGCTTGTAGATGAAAGTTAGCATTAGAAAAGTGAAGAAGTAAAGTAAGAAAAGAATATCTAATGATAAGTTTTCGTAGCAAGCACTAAAATATAAGTTAGAATATCCAAAATGTTAGTAATAATGTCACAATTACGAATCTGTATTCGGTTTGTCAAGATATGCTTGTAGATGAAAGTTAGCCTATTGAAAAGTGAAGAAGTAAAGTAAGAAAAGAATATCTAATGATAAGTTTTCGTAGCAAGCACTAAAATATAAATTAGAATATCCAAAATGTTCAGTAATTATAAAATAATTACGAATCTGTATTCGGTTTGTCAAGATATGCTTGTAGATGAAAGTTAGCATTAGAAAAGTGAAGAAGTAAAGTAAGAAAAGAATATCTAATGATAAGTATTCGTAGCAAGCACTAAAATATAAATTAGAATATCCAAAATGTTCAGTAATTATAAAATAATTACGAATCTGTATTCGGTTTGTCAAGATATGCTTGTAGATGAAAGTTAGCCTATTGAAAAGTGAAGAAGTAAAGTAAGAAAAGAATATCTAATGATAAGTTTTCGTAGCAAGCACTAAAATATAAATTAGAATATCCAAAATGTTCAGTAATTATAAAATAATTACGAATCTGTATTCGGTTTGTCAAGATATGCTTGTAGATGAAAGTTAGCATTAGAAAAGTGAAGAAGTAAAGTAAGAAAAGAATATCTAATGATAAGTATTCGTAGCAAGCACTAAAATATAAATTAGAATATCCAAAATGTTCAGTAATTATAAAATAATTACGAATCTGTATTCGGTTTGTCAAGATATGCTTGTAGATGAAAGTTAGCCTATTGAAAAGTGAAGAAGTAAAGTAAGAAAAGAATATCTAATGATAAGTTTTCGTAGCAAGCACTAAAATATAAATTAGAATATCCAAAATGTTCAGTAATTATAAAATAATTACGAATCTGTATTCGGTTTGTCAAGATATGCTTGTAGATGAAAGTTAGCATTAGAAAAGTGAAGAAGTAAAGTAAGAAAAGAATATCTAATGATAAGTATTCGTAGCAAGCACTAAAATATAAGTTAGAATATCCAAAATGTTAGTAATAATGTCACAATTACGAATCTGTATTCGGTTTGTCAAGATATGCTTGTAGATGAAAGTTAGCATTAGAAAAGTGAAGAAGTAAAGTAAGAAAAGAATATCTAATGATAAGTATTCGTAGCAAGCACTAAAATATAAATTAGAATATCCAAAATGTTCAGTAATTATAAAATAATTACGAATCTGTATTCGGTTTGTCAAGATATGCTTGTAGATGAAAGTTAGCCTATTGAAAAGTGAAGAAGTAAAGTAAGAAAAGAATATCTAATGATAAGTTTTCGTAGCAAGCACTAAAATATAAATTAGAATATCCAAAATGTTCAGTAATTATAAAATAATTACGAATCTGTATTCGGTTTGTCAAGATATGCTTGTAGATGAAAGTTAGCATTAGAAAAGTGAAGAAGTAAAGTAAGAAAAGAATATCTAATGATAAGTATTCGTAGCAAGCACTAAAATATAAATTAGAATATCCAAAATGTTCAGTAATTATAAAATAATTACGAATCTGTATTCGGTTTGTCAAGATATGCTTGTAGATGAAAGTTAGCCTATTGAAAAGTGAAGAAGTAAAGTAAGAAAAGAATATCTAATGATAAGTTTTCGTAGCAAGCACTAAAATATAAATTAGAATATCCAAAATGTTCAGTAATTATAAAATAATTACGAATCTGTATTCGGTTTGTCAAGATATGCTTGTAGATGAAAGTTAGCATTAGAAAAGTGAAGAAGTAAAGTAAGAAAAGAATATCTAATGATAAGTATTCGTAGCAAGCACTAAAATATAAATTAGAATATCCAAAATGTTCAGTAATTATAAAATAATTACGAATCTGTATTCGGTTTGTCAAGATATGCTTGTAGATGAAAGTTAG
Organism: Loxodes magnus; assembly: GCA_946699065.1. NCBI lineage: Eukaryota > Ciliophora > Karyorelictea > Loxodida > Loxodidae > Loxodes > Loxodes magnus. Next base: position 31,718 of record CAMPDV010004362.1, read on the forward strand.
CCTATTGAAAAGTGAAGAAGTAAAGTAAGAAAAGAATATCTAATGATAAGTTTTCGTAGCAAGCACTAAAATATAAATTAGAATATCCAAAATGTTCAGTAATTATAAAATAATTACGAATCTGTATTCGGTTTGTCAAGATATGCTTGTAGATGAAAGTTAGCATTAGAAAAGTGAAGAAGTAAAGTAAGAAAAGAATATCTAATGATAAGTATTCGTAGCAAGCACTAAAATATAAATTAGAATATCCAAAATGTTCAGTAATTATAAAATAATTACGAATCTGTATTCGGTTTGTCAAGATATGCTTGTAGATGAAAGTTAGCCTATTGAAAAGTGAAGAAGTAAAGTAAGAAAAGAATATCTAATGATAAGTTTTCGTAGCAAGCACTAAAATATAAATTAGAATATCCAAAATGTTCAGTAATTATAAAATAATTACGAATCTGTATTCGGTTTGTCAAGATATGCTTGTAGATGAAAGTTAGCATTAGAAAAGTGAAGAAGTAAAGTAAGAAAAGAATATCTAATGATAAGTATTCGTAGCAAGCACTAAAATATAAGTTAGAATATCCAAAATGTTAGTAATAATGTCACAATTACGAATCTGTATTCGGTTTGTCAAGATATGCTTGTAGATGAAAGTTAGCCTATAGAAAAGTGAAGAAGTAAAGTAAGAAAAGAATATCTAATGATAAGTTTTCGTAGCAAGCACTAAAATATAAGTTAGAATATCCAAAATGTTAGTAATAATGTCACAATTACGAATCTGTATTCGGTT
>CAMPDV010004363.1:0-39791 GCA_946699065.1 Loxodes magnus
GTTGCTTACTTAAATAAAGCTAAGAAACAAATAAAATTCTATTTAATTAATAAAAAATTTTTAAATTCTTAAGGATATATAAGGTATTTTAAAACTTTACAGCTAGCTTATTTCATGTAAATAAAGCATAACTATATTAAACATAAAAATTAAATAAGAATAAATATAAGCAAAAATAAAAATAAAAAGAGAATAGAAATAGAATTTAATAAATTAAAATAAATTAAATAAATAAAACAAATATAAAATATCAGTTTTTATATAATTCTGAAGAAGAAAAAATATAATTAATAAAATAAAATTTTGATTACATTTAGTGAAGAGCAAGCTTTTATAAGCCAAATGTTTTAACATTTTGCAAATTTATCGATAAAAAAAGAAAAGCTACTAATAATCTCATCGACTTTAAGAATTAATTTTTAAAGCATATATAAAAATAATCAAAAATTTAATTTAAAAAAGTAAAAATGAATAAGTTGAGATTTTTCAAAGAATTAAAATAAATTTAAAATAGATTAAAAAAATAGAAGAATAATATGATATTTAATAATAATTTAGGCAAATTAAATTTTAATTATAATTAAATTTTATCTTATAAATTATAAAAAAAATTGTTTTTTAATCTAAAAAGATTCATTATTAAATATCTTAATTAAAATAATCTTAATTAGAAAAATTAAAAAAAATTTAATTTAAATTTTAGTCACTTTGTAAACTTTCATTTTATAAAAAAGTGGATTTTTATAACATGCTTTAATCTAAAATATCTCCTCCTACTTATATTTAAAATAAAATACCAATATATTTTATATAAGTTATATTTTTTAGTCATTTTTCAAGAAATATAGAACATTGCTTGATGTTTGCTTAATATCTTGATCCTAATTATGCCATTTTATAAGGTTCTATTTAAAGAAAATCTTAATAAAATAAATGATAGGATCTCTTAATTTTTATCTTTTTTCAAAAAAATTGTTTTTTATTTAATAAAGAGGAATCTCCATCATTATTTAATTCTAAATGTTAAAACTTTTTAAATTTGCTAAAAAATAAAATTATTTCATTATTTAGCTTATATTCATTATAAAATTGATGCTTAACAATGACAATTCTGAAGAAACAATTCATATTATTCTCGACATTTATTAAATCGTCAAAGACCAGACAAGACATCTTCCAAATCCAACTATATATGATATATGAAGATAATTTAATAAATAAAGATTATGAAAGCAAGATCTTAAATAATATCTTTAAGGCATTAATATAATGACTTTTACCATATAATTCTTTATTATTAAATAAGGCTAAAAAAGTCATTAGAACATTTAATTTTTAGGAATATATTTTTTATTTATAGATTTGAATTTTTGAAGATTAAAAGGTTTTAACTTAATAAAAGCTTAAAAGATTATAACTAGATTATAAATACCTAAATCTCACTAAATTAAGCATTGCTATACTTATTATTTTACAAATAAGCTAGCTATTTTAAAATTATCTTTATTTAATGCCTTACTTTATAACTAATATAAGAAACTATGAATATATAAGAAAATTGTATATTAAAAAAATAAACAGTGCTTCAATAGTCAAATATACAACTTATTTAACTAAAATAAATTAGATAATTAAGTGAAGTCTAATTATTATTAAATTAATATAAATCTACTAATAACTTAAAATCAATAAATAAAATAATTCAAAGTTAAGACAAAGAACTTTATTTATTTATAGAATGTAATTATTTAAAATATGCATAATTATTATTTATGTAATCAGCTTAAATAATTTTAGAAATAATGCAAATATAGAAGATTTATTATAATCCCTTACTATAGAGTTTTTATTAAGTTCACTTTGAAATTCTTCTTTTTAAATAAAAATGTTAGAATTATTAAGTTTATAACTTAAGCTAACATGTCCATAATTTTCAAATATATGTAAAATTATTAAAATAAATTTATTGGCATTTAGTTTTAAAATGCTTTAACCTTTGTTATTATAATTAAATTTATAAAATGTATAAATTTATATAGTGTATTATATAATATTAGAAAGGAGCAAAAGATATTGTAGTTATATCATCATATTACTTATACTTCTGTTGAAAAATTAAGCAAACAATAAAACTTTATGTTTAAGATTATTTGCTTGAGTAGCATTTCCTTAAGTTTATATTTAAAATTATTTAGTTATTAATGATTCAACTTACCTATCCTTAAGTTTTTAATATAAATGCTAGCAAAAAGTATTAATAGGTTATTATATTATTATGTATATATTTTAAGTTTGCTAATATCATGATTCTTATATAGCAATTTTCTTTTTAAGAATTGTTTTCTTAGATTATAAATGCATAATACTTTTATAAATTGTTCAGAATTAAGAAAATTAATGAAAATTTCATTTTTGAATTAAAAATCCGATGCTATTTTAGACATAATAAAATATATTCTAGTTATTTAAAATTTATCTAAAATGATAAATCCTAAATTAAGAATGTCATAGCCTAATAAAGAAATTTATCTTAGGATTTATTTTATTTAATAAGAGGTAAAATTTAATTATTTAACTAGTTGTTTGTTTGTTTTTGATTTATTTATTTAAATAAAATTGTTTCTTAATAAATTTCAAGAGTACTAATTTAAAGAATAGAGAAATAAGCTGGGATTATTATCTAAAATAAAAAGCATTTTGATTATAAAAATTATAGAAACATTTTTCTTTTTCGTTATATTCATAACCTTTTCCAGAAAAATTTAAACATATTTATAGTTTATAGCTTTCTTAATTTTTCTTAATTTTTATTTAGTTTAGATTCAAGTAAATTATTGCGATAACTAAACATAATTAGCTTCTAAGAAAAGAAAACAATAAAAAGAAATTTTTTCTAATTTTGTTTAAGTTAAAAATCCTTCCATTTTGAAAAAATTAATGAGTAACTAGAAAATATTTTTAAGATTTATTATAATGTTAGTGATGTAACAATGACTAGTGAAATAGTACTGAAAGTTATAATAGACTAATAGCCTTTTTAAATTTTTAAATTGCTTCTTGTAAATTAATTAATTTATGAGATATTTTCCAAAAATTATAATACCACATACATTTTACCATTAAGATAGTAACTAGAAGTATATAAAACTTATTATTTATTTTTTAACTATTAAATGAAGGATCAACAATAAATTTTATATAATTTAAGGTTTTCAAATTAATTTGTGTAAAATATAAAAATGAATTGAAAGAGAAAATCATGAACTCATTATGTTTCGAAAATTGTTAAAAGAATTTTATTAAATAATAATTGATAATTTTAGTAAGAAACTAGATAAGTGTCTACAATATTATGCTAATAATTAAAGAACCTTTGATAAAATAACTTAATCCTCTATATAAAATATAGGAAATTTTTTTAATTAATTCAAAAATTAAATGAAGAAGCTAAGGTTTTGGGTCGCGGGGCTTTTGATTTTATTTGGATTATTTTGACAGAAAGCAAGGAAGAAGAAATTTATGAATTATAAACGAAAAAAATACCGAGCTATTAGCTTCTAAAAATAGATTTACTATCGATATAAACTTATGGCTAATATACAGAATCTATTATTTAATAAATTAATTTATTTATCAATTTTCTCTTATAAGTTTCGATTTATTTTAATTATTATTTAAAAAAATAAGATAATTTAAAGTTACTAAATCATCAAACAACTTTAATATCAATTAATTTTTTAGATAATTTATGCTAGTTATAATTAGAATGTTTTAGTTAGCTAGATGAAAATAATAATCTTATTAGTCATATTATGAAACTTAACAATTTATTTTAATTATAAACTTTATTATTTCCAACTTAATAACTTTCACTAATATCTATTAAAGCTTTTATAACTTCTTTCTTCCAAAAAATAAATGAAAAACTTTTTATTCTTAATTCATCAGATTCTTTATACCTTTATTTATATAAGTAAACTCTCTTTTAATGCTTTAACTAGCTATTTACTTTTTAATTTTTATTTCTAGAAATCTGACTAATTAATTATTTTTTGCGGTTTTTCAATTAAGATTTATCTAACCAAATATAGATAGTTCTTAACTACCTCTTGCATAGATATGCACTGATTTTAAATTAGATAGAAGATTTAATAAAATAGCTAAATTATAAATAAATAAACTTCTATATTTTAACTTCATAAACAGATAAAACTAATAAAATTTTAGGATAGTTTGCTTATTAATAGTTATATAGCAATGTAATTAAGAATAAATAAAAGGAAATAAAGAGAAATTTATTAAGCTAAATCAATATTAAAGCAAAGGATAAAAATAAGCTAAATTATCTACATTTTTAATATTTAGAACCTAATTAAACAGATTAAAGCATTTTTATTTTTAAAACTTTGGTAGGCAAAAACAAGAATTTAGATAGATAGTTATAAATCCTAATAAATGTTTTAGGATTTTTGCATAACTAGAGATATAAACTTCTAATTATAGATAATTGCTTAAGAAAAATTCCATAAATAATATTATATGAAAGATTAATTCCTAAATTATAAGACAACTTAAATAGAAATTTATTATTTAAATTTTATTAATTAGAAAACAATTTAATTTAATAAAATAGCTTTAGGATTATTAAGTAAATAAAAAATTATTATAAACTTAGAGCTAGTTTATTATATGCAAATTAAATTATAACTATCAAATAATTATCTAAAATTCAGAATTAAATAAATATAAGATAAAATAAAAAGAGTAAGCATTTCAAAAATCAGAGGAATAGTTTTAAAAATATACAAATATCAATAACAAACAATAAATAAAATTTTTTTTATCAAAGCTTGAAGAACAAAATACATTTAGAAAGATAAAAATTAAATTAAATAAATATTAAGAAAAATTTTATCAGGCGCCTTCGACTATGGGGATAAGAGTAAAATTCATTGTATTTAACGATTTGTTTCATAATTAAATAAATTATAACCAATTTGTTTAAATTTGATACCTTTGAACGCTTTAAAAATTCTAAAATAAAATTTTGTATTTATTACATTCTTAATTTAATAAAAGGTAAAACTTTTCTAAATTATTAGATTTAGTATATTATGATGCTTTATACTTGTTATTATTATATAAATGCTAAACATAATTTCTTAGACTTATACAGTTTATATTATTATATCAAAACACGAGAATTAATTTATCTTAATAGTGTGTCTTTTAAAAAATAAAAGCTTATTGTTCTTTAAAATCAAGTTAAATCTAATATTTAACTAGAAATTGTTCCAAAAGCTAATTTGATAGATAATAGTTGAGATTAGTAATTTTAAGTATGGTTTGAGAGGATGGGATATGCAATTAGATTATTTATTTATATAGCTAAATGAATATTAGAAATAATCTAACTAAACTTAGTAACTAAGAAATTATTTTCATTAAGGTTAAAATTTAGTAAATTCGTATATTTAGCTATTTATCTTAATAACTTAATTTAAGCTATTAGAATCTAAAGTAGCTATGTAAATTATAAATAAATAGCATAATTAAATGAGGAGCTTTCTTTATAAGTTTTTATTGCGACTGAAATGCTAAGAGGGAAATGAAGAGTTGGTGGAGAGATAAACCATTTTGAAATATACAGCTTTATAAAAACCAATTTTTTAAAGCAAAGCTTTTGCTAAACTTTCAAAGAAATCTAAATAAAATATCTAAAGTCTAATAAGTATATAGCAAAAGCTATTTTACTTCTGCTTTTGTTCATGTTAAAATTTATTTTAATATTCTTGATTTCGATATTTTAAACTTCCTTTTAAGAATTTGAAAGTCTTGGCTTACTCATATAGTTATGAATTTATTATGCAACTAGTTCCATAAAATACTTTTACAGAACTTTAAAAAATTTTATAATAAATACATAAAACGATAATAATTATCTTCTAAATGCCAATTATGATAAATAAAATATAAAAGTTATAGAGTTTCTTTACAAATATAGAATAAAGGATTTATCATATACTTTTCCTAGTTGATAAATAATAGTAGCTTATATTAATAATTAGAAATTTTCCTCATTTGTAAGCTAATTTAAAATAGAGACATTCTATTAATTATTACCTTCAAATAATTTTAACTTTATCTCTTTTAGGTAAGTTTTAAGGAAGAAAGTAAGATAAATTTATCTTAACTATGACTTAAAGTGATTTGTAAATATCTGAATTATCGGCTTCTTAGAATTAAAATTTTGTAAATAATACATTTTCATATAAGAGAATGGTTTACATTTATCCTTAATATAGATTAATAAATGGGAAATATAGCTTTAATTAAACTATAAAGCCTTTATGATTGATAGTTATATGGTTTATATTAATGATATAATTAATGAATAGGATTAAATAATTAATTAGCTTATATATTTGATGTTTAATTATTATTAACTTAATATTATATCTCATACAAATTATTATTATTTCATTCTAATTCATCTAAAGTCTTCATCTATACTTTATTATATGCTTAGATTTATTACCTTTTAAAGGCAGGTAAAAACTAATTGTTGAGAACTAAATAGAAAATTAGGGTGATTTAATTAATGTAAAATAGATAATTTCCAAAATTATTGTTCTTTAAATTCTAATAATTGTACTGCTTTGCGAAGATTTAAATTTGGCTTATATTTGATATATAAAATAGATAATTGACTAAGTTTTATACCTCTAGCACACATATAAGAGCACTAATAATAAAAAAGTATGTAGCATCTACTAAAATATAAAAATAATCCTATAATTGTATTTTTTAGTTTCCCATCTATTTATGATGCTTATATTTTTTAATTAAAATAATCATATCCCTTAGTTCAAAGTCCTGCTTAAAGTAAAAGTTCAAAATTAAGACTAAACTTTATCTAATGAATTTCTAAATTTATTTTATCTTTATAAGTCTATTATAAAGAGAGAGAAAGTATTTAGCATATCCTATTTATTATATAGGCATTTTCTTATGATTAATAATTTCTAAAAAGTAGCATTAGCTATTAAATTAATAGTTAAACAGTAAATACTTATAAATCTAAAATTATAAAGGTTATTTTGCTTGTTGATATCTACAAATATTTATTAATTTAGAGCTGGCTAATTTAAGCATACCAAATATTAATTATTTATAAAATAGTCAAAGAAGCTAAATAATAAAAGCTACTAAAATTACACCTAGCCTTAGTTTATATTAGCTAAACTAGTTAGTTCAAATTTAATTAGTTATAACAGAAATAAAGAGAGTTCATTGTTAGTTATATCCTTATCTTAAATAAATGTATGTTTATTCCTTATTAAATAGAAAATTGTATATTTGTACAATATTAAACCTGCTAAGTTAAATAAGTGTTAGTTCTATAGCTTCTTTATTTGTATTAATATAGCAAGCTGTATTTAATTTAATTTTAATTGCTTTAATTTATAATAAAAGGAATGAAGCAAATCCTTATAGCTTTTGTTCTTTTTCAATTCTCTCTTATTCTAAGCTAGGCGGCTCAGGTTTATGTGACTACTCCTGAGGTTTTCAAGAAGCTTGGACTTAATTTCTCTAACGGCTCGAAGGAATTCCCTTTCACTTCGCTCTCTTAGGTTCTCTTTGAATTAAGTGAAGGAAGTTTTCACAATGTCTATTTATCTCCTCATGAGCATTTTCTAAATTGTTTGAATTGTCCTTGATGCTTAAATGAATGTGAAATCATAAGAGGAGGATTTCAAGCAAAGCTTCCTAAGTCAATCTTTATTTAGACCTACGAAAAATGTTTAAGTGAGTTTTATTCTTCTATGTGTTTAAATAAAAAACAGAATTCAACAGTAAAAGTAAAAAAAACGGATATAACTCTCATTTTATAAAACGATTATTTAAACATAAACAATTTAATTATAGATGGGTAGTTATTACTTGATGGAAAATCATGTGACTAAGTAGATTGCTCTTAATATAATAAAAACTGTTTCATTAGAGCAACTAACTCCTTCATGTTCTTTTACAATATCAATATTATCAATTTAGCAGCTAGATTCAATAGTTATTTTTATTTAAAGAGCAGCGCGATAAGTTTTTAATAATCATCTATTTATAAAAATCAGCCAAGTAATGAAGGATAATTTTTATAAGCTTAAAGTTCGGAAGTTTATATAGTAGATAGTAAAATTATTGGAAATGGAATAAAAGTCATAAATGCAGTGAAAGGCCATTTGCTGGTTTATAATTCAATTTTTTATTAAAATGTAGCATTATGAACTGCTATAAATTCATTTGAATCTACCTTATAAATATATAACTCCTAATTTATTAATAATTAAGGTTAGTTTGGTGGAGTAATATTTGCATATAATACAGAACTATATTTGCTTGATAGTAAGTTTTTAAGCAATAAAGGACTTTATAATGGAGGGGCTTTATATTCAGATAATTCTAACTTATATTTTTATAACAGTTAATTTATTTCTAACTAAGCTTAAGAAGGAGGATCCTTATATATTTTAGATAGTGATATAAGCATTATTTAAAGCAGCTAGTTTACTTAAAATATAGCAGAATAATAGGGAGGAGCTATTTATGCTAAGAATACATAAATGGAATTAATTTTAAACAGTTAGTTCATAGAGAACTCAGCAGCATCAGGAGGAGCTATTTATATATAATATTCTGCAATCCTTTCAATATTAAGCTCCTCTTTTATATAAAATTAAGCAGACTGAGGAGGATCATTATTATCACTAGTTTCTAATATAAGTGAAATATCGAACATTACATCATATGAAAACATAGCTATTTCAAATGGGGGAGGGTTCTTAGGTTCGTAATAATCAAATATTAATTTTATAAGAAACAGTCAGTTTATTAAAAATACTGCTTTTTGATAAGGAGGTGCTATATTTGCATTGAGCTCTAGTTTTGTTGAAATAAGTAATAATACTTTTACTCTTAGTTATGCTTAATACTCAGGAGGAAGTATTAATTTATGGTTTTCTAATATAAGCACAATAGCAGAAAATAAATTTACTCAAAATTAGGCTGATTAGTTTGGAGGAGCCATATACTGCTTGTCTTCGAATATCTAGCAAATAAAAAATAGTTTATTCGAAGAAAATCTAGCGAATAATGGAGGAGGATTGCTTTTATAGCATTCTTTAGTACTTGAAATTTTTAATATATTCAGTAAAATGAATTGTGCAACTTCATCGGGAGGGTTTCTAGAATTACGGGATTCTATTATACATACTTTAAGAGATAATTAGTTTTATCAAAATTTTGCCTCCGATAAAGGAGGAGTTTTTGAAGTTACTTAATTTTCTGAGATTTAGGAAATTGAAGGAAACATTTTCTTTTAAAATACAGCAGGATGCTTTGACGTATCTAAATTTTCTAAAGTGGAACTATTTATAAATAACTTATTTATGCAAAACAAAGCAAATAATAGAGGAGCCAGTATTTGAATCTAAGACTCTTCCGTTTTTCTTATTGAAAACTGTACTTTTATTGAAAATATTGCTAAGGAAGGAGGTTCCATTTATAGTTAAGATTCAAATATAACATTGATTTAAAATAATAGGGCTATAAGTAATAGAGCCTTAACAAAATAAGGAGGATTTTTAGCTTTAGAGGCTTCTAATGTCACTAGTATTTCTTCTAATTCCTTTAGTTATAACTAAGCTGGTTAGTTTGGAGGAGTTATAGCCTTAACATGATAATCAGAGATTAATACTATTAAAGACAATTATTTTAGCAACAACACAGCTTTATAAGGAGGCTGCTTGTATTTATAAGACTCTACTTTTAATTTAATTACCAACAACTAATTTCTATCAAATGAAGCATTAGATTATGGGGGAGTTATTTTTACTAATAATGGCGTAATAAACTTTGTTGATAATTGCTTATTTGATGATAACTAAGCAAATTATGGAGGTGCTATATATACATACTTCTCCTAAGTTACTTCTATTCAAAACGTAATTGCTCGAAGAAACAAAGCTTTAGTATGGAATGGAGGATTTTTATTTTATTAGAATTCTAATTTAACTTAAATAAAAAATAGCATCTTTACTGAAAATACTGCATTTAGGTAAGGAGGAGTTTTAGCTTTTTACTTCGATGTATATCAAAATAAATTAGAAATCTATAATAATTCCTTTATCTCCAACTAAGCTTTTCATGGAAGTATCGCGTATTTCATGAGGTAAAAAGTGATTTTTTCAGATTTGGAAGTTTTTGATAACTTAGCTTTGGAATAAGGAGGACTGTATTTGGATTAATCAGAAGCTAACATTTCTTATATTAATACTTAGTATAATAAAGCTAATAAAGGAGCTTTTATTTATAGCTTTTACTCTAGCATTTATTTATAGCATATTAAGTCTGTCAAAAACTAAGCTTTTGACGCAGGAGGTTTTATTTACTAGTAAAATGGGTTTTTATAAATAAGCTAAATAACAGTATCAGAAAGCAAAGCAAAATATGGAAGCTGCTTATATATAATAGAAGCTGAGTCAGTTTTGATAAAAGACAGTTATTTTAATGGTAATGAAGCTTCTGATGGAAGCTTATTAGAAATAGCAAACATCAATAGCTTATAAGTTTAGAAATGCTAATTCCATAAGAACTCAGGTGGTGGTATTTTATATGGTGCTTAAATGAAGGAATGGTTGATTGATAGGAATGACTTTAGCTATAATATCGCTTAATGAAGTTTAATAAAAGCTATAAGTGTAAATACATGAATAATAGAGAGTGAAATGAAATGAAATGTTATTAATAGTGGAGCTTTAGTAGAAATAACTAATAAGAACTTTAGCTTACTTGACTGTTAAATTCAGTTTAATTCTAATATATATGGAACTATGATTTCTTTAACTAAGACAGTTAGTAAAATAATTAACTCTACATTTAGTGGAAATTTAGGAATGGAAGGGTCTTCAATAAAGTCATAGTTTAGTGACTAAGAAATAATAGGAAGCTTATTCTATAACAATAAAGTGCGAGATATTGGAGGAGCCATAGTAGGAAGCTAAGACAAAGTTAGAATTTATAACAGTACGTTTATGAAAAATGAAGCTTTTGAAGGAGCAGTTTTCTATTTTTCGTAAGTAAATTGTTAAATGGAAGATATTAAAGTTTATGATAACTAAGCTAATATAGGAGGGTGCATGAAATCATAGCAATCTAATATTACGATTAAATATTCCCAATTCTATAATAACTTAGCAGATGAAGGAGCTGTTTTTCACTTCTCCAAAACGAACTTAATAGTAAGTTAAGTAAGTGTTTATAAAAATAAAGCTAAAAGTAAAGGGGGAGTAATTTTTATGGAGCTTAGAAGTACTTTGAATTTAAATGATGCTTTAGTTACTAATAATGAAGCAGATGAAGGAGCTTTTATATTCAATCAGAACTCTCTATTTCAAATAAGCAATACTCAAATCTATGATAATAAAGCCTTTACTGTTGGAATTATTAATCTATGAACTGCTAAATAGTTACAACCAAATATTTTAAGAAACACCAATCTATTTAATAATCATATGAAGACTAGTCTAATTTTCGCTTACTAAAGTAGATTAAATCTCTAAAACCTTCAAATTCTATCAAATCAAGCACTTTAGTATTCATCAGGAATACATTGTCAAAATTCTGAAATCTTTATTGAACAAACTTAGTTCTAGAATCAATAAGCACTAACTGGTACTTTCATAAGGGGAGAGTAGTAGTCATATATAAATGTTCTTTCATCTTCATTTATAAATGGAGAAGCAAACTTTGGAGGTGCTATACATTTAACTTAATCAGTTCTAATTTTAAACCAAATTAGCTTCTAAAGGATGAGAGCTATTTAAGGTGCTGTCATATATGCTATTTAATCTAATTTAAGCATTCAAAGCTCATTATTTGAAAAGATCAATTCTTCATACTAAGGATCAGTTGTATACATGTAAAACTCATAGATGTCTATACAAGGGTGTTATATAGCCAATTATTAAAGCACTGCATTAGCTATAGTAGATTAAAGTCAACTAAGTTTAGTGAATGCAACCCTAGTTAATGGATTGAGTAATAATGATTATGGATCAGCTGTTTATTCTCTAAACTCGTAAATAGATATACTTAACTGCTAGTGCTTTAATCAATAAGCAAAGTCAGGTTCATGCTTTACTATTTTAAATGATAGGTTAAAGTATAAATACTTCATTTCAAATAACTCATTTCAAAATTCCTCTGCTACACAATAGGGAGGAGTTGGCTTTTGCTAAAACGCAAATGTAACTTTCTACAATAATTTGTTCAAAAACAATCAAATAAAAGGGGACTAAATATAAAAGGGAGCAGCTTTAAGATTAACTTGCGACTAACAATAGTCTTGTGAGTATAGACTAGAAAATAACTTATTCTTCAATAATAAAATCTATAGTCACATAAGTGAAGGAGGAGCTATTTCTTTTTAAGGAGTCTTACCTATTTTTATTCCTGATGTATGAAGTAAGGAAATCTGTCCTCTTTTTAAAAACAACTCTGCTACTTATGGAAACAACTTTGGATCTTTCGCTTATGCTTTAAGCAATTAAAAAGTAGAAGATGTTTTAGACCATTGTAATTCAAATAACTCTAAGAGATAGTTAGCAAATTAGTTACCAGGATTTCCTATTTCTGAAAGTGAAGTTTTCATTACAGATATTTTTGGTCAAATTGTAAAAACTGATAATACCTCAATAGCTCAAATTTATAGTAATGACTCAGAACTTTCTGGTAAAACGAGAGTCTATTCTTAAGAAGGTGTTTTCTATATAAAAGATATTACCATCAAAGGTAAGCCTGGAACTTAAGTTCATTTATAACTGGAAACAAATGCAATTGACCAAAATAATTTACCTTCAGATACAAGTAAATAAAACATTCTTAACTTCTAACTATAAATGTAGCAGTGCTTAGCAGGATAAATACTGATAAATGGTAATGAATGCTAAAATTGTTTCTATGGGTAATATTCATTAAGCACGAATGATACTAAGTGTAAAGAATGCATGTAAGGAGCCAAATGTTTTGGAAGTAATTTGATAGTTCCAAAAAAAGGATATTGGAGAGAAAACTTCAAATCAGATCATATTCAAAAATGCCCTAATTTTGATGCATGTTTAGGAACCTAAATAAAAAATAGCTATGAAAATAAATATCTATAAGCAACTGATAGCTATGAAAGAGTAGAGCTATAAAAATAATTAAATTGATAAGGAGAATGTGAAAATGGGTATAAAGGTGTTTTGTGTGATGTTTGTGAAAAAGATTGAGCAAAAGACGAAGATAATAAATGCTAAAAATGTTTAGATAGTAAAAAATAGATAATAACAACTTTGATAATAATATTTATGTTTAGTATTTTTATACTTTATTTAGTAAGATAAACTTTGATATCTGCTAGTAAGGAAGATTCATATTATGGTGCTTATTTCAAGATTTTAACAAACTATATGTAATTCTCTGTTCTTATTTAGAACTTCAAATTTGATTGGCCTAATTATTTTAGTAGATTCTTTCAGTTAAATTTAGGATATTATTAAATTACTTCCAACATTTTTAACTTTGATTGTCTATAATATGAAGGAGAAAAAATTTATTACAACAAAGTAATTTTTAAAATAGCCCTTCCTTTTATCATTTTAATCCTCACTCTTATAGTGCTAACTCTATGAGCTATATTAAAGCATAAAGCTTTTAACAAATCTATTTGCATAACTATAATGAGCGTTTCGTTCTTTTAGATTTATACATCTTTAATATAGACAATTTTCAGTGCTTTCAGTTGCTTAAGTATTTCGGAAAATAATGAAGTATTAAATGCTTACACTGATATTGTATGCTGGCAAGGAAAACACATGCAATTTATCTTCATTTTTGCTTTACCAGGACTACTTTTTTATGGAATTTTAGTTCCTTTGATAGTTATAATTTATTTATATAGAAATAGAAAAATAATCAAATCTTATCTTATTAAGTCACAATTAGGCTTTCTTACAATAGGATTTAAGGAGTAATTCTATTTCTGAGAGTTCGTTAAGTTTTTCCAGAAGTTTAGCATTTCTTTAATTTTCGTTTTTCTATAGAATACTTCTATCATTTTCTAGTACTGATGCTTAATGTCTATACTATCTTTATGCTTATACCTATAACATAAGTACTAGCCTTATATTAATAACGATCTTAACAACTTAGAGATAACATACTTGATGGTGGTTACTTTCACACTGTATCTAGGAATTTACTTTAACTCAGGCTAGCGTTATGAAGTTCTTGATATAATAGTCTTTATTTTGTAGGTTGCAGCTAATGTCTATGTTATATTAGAATGGATTAAGTAACTTATTCAATTAATTGGATTTAAGTTGAGCTAAGTTCCTTCTAAATGGCATTCCTATTTATAATGTCTAGGCTACAAAAACAAAATTCAACTATAAAAAATAGTAGAAAACTGAGATAAATAATAAACTAAAATGATGCTCAAAGTATAGAAATGTGTCAAGCTAAGACTATGTATTAATAAGCTCTTCTGTAACTAAAAAAACCACCAACAAGAATCTAAATAGCAACATTTATTCAATTTAGATTAAGAAAACAAACATAGTAAACAGCTTAAGTAAATGTTCTAGCATGAGCAAGTTATATAACTAATGAAGTCTATAGAATGATATTTTATATATGACTCTAGTTTAGAAGATTTATGCTACTAACTCAATTAAAATGCTTTTATTACATAAGAAAGCTACTGAAATGCAAGAATTTCAAATTTTCTCGATAAATATGAGCATTTTGAAGCTTTTTACTTAGCTAATTAGAATTACTATGACTAAAATACAGAAAATACTGTACTAAACGAAACAACTAACTAGCAATAAGAACTATTTCAAAATGTTGATTTTTAATAAGTAAAGAGTCTCAAAGAATAAGAAATGTCAATTTCTGATTATTCTAACTAAGAAATAGAGATATAAGATACTTTATACTCCCAAATGCATGCTAAGTCCTAAAAAGATAATATAAGAAAAATATTAGTATAAAATAAAAAAGCCAATATCTATTCCTAAGGCTTAGAAATTATCTAAGAGGGGTATGAAGATAATTTTACATCATAGGAAGATAATAAATCAATATTATAATAAAATGTTCAAAAAGAAAAGCAAAGTGAGGCCTCTAAATAGTAGATAGCTTATCTTACAACCGAAGAAAATTGGAATGATATATCATTTTCTCAACTGTGAAAAACATATAAACATATAGATTTAATATTTAATATTAAAATATAAATATTTTTGTATCTAATTAAATGTAACTTAAACATAATATTATATTGTGATGCGTATTAATTAAAATATATAGCATTTTTAATATTATATTACTTTAAATTTGCTATGTCTTCTTTTCATCATTTTATAAATCTTCATATGCTTCTCAACTATATATAGAAATTATCTTATCAAGATTAAATGAGTTTAATAGATAGTTATGATATCCATTATACTATATTGTTCAGATTATTCTGTATTTTTAAGATGAAATAGAAATATATTTATTTTTCAGATATTGTTCTCTATAAAATAACTTTAGGAAGAAATAATTTTGTTAAATAGTTTTAAAATTCCTTAACTTAATGCATTAAAATACTTCTTCTTGAATAGTTAAAGCATTACCTCACAATATATTTCTAATTTTATTAATCTAGTAGATGAATTATCACTCTCTACTTTAGATTTTTTGTATAGTAAATTGAACCTTTTGATATATCTTTAGTTACTTAATTTATTTTACTTTTTGTAAATATATAAAGATTCAATCAAATATAATACAATATAAAGAATGTAAGTAACTTTAATTATTATATTATAAATTTATATTAAAATGAGGAGCAACCATTTATATATATTATGTAAAATTATCCTATTCCAAGAGGTATAAAATTACATTTTATATTCATAAAGCTTTTTATACATATTATCAAGTATAAATACAATAACAATTAAATCTTTCACGTTCTTGGAGCTATTTCAACCTCTTTCTCGCCAACCTCTAGATTACTCTAGAGGTTAAATATATAAATATGTAAGTCTATATAACTCTTCTCCTTGCTATGAATATAATCCAAAAAAATTCTTCTTTCTTGGATAATTTTTGGTGGATTTTTTCTTGTATATATTTCCTAATTTTTACAAGATAATTTTTCTCTTCTTTTTATTCTATCACTTCGTCTAATAGTTTCAGTATTCTTATTTGAAATTACGAAATTTCTACCATCTTTTCTACATACTCATTCGAAAGTTACATTAATAGAGATTTTCATTTATATAAATTTAAATTTTGAATTTTTTCTTCTTCGATTATCATTGGATGGTTTCCTTATTCTCTTAGTTCCATTTATCGCTGTAATTTTTGGTGATTCTCTTCAATTTTTTATATTCTACAGTTTTTTCTATTTCTGTTGCTTGTTTTATGATTGGCTGTTCTGATCTTTTTAAATGAATCAAAAGGCTTTAAGTTTACTTTTCTTAAGTCATGAGTCTTGATTCTATTTCAAATTTTTCATTTGCTTTTTTTATCTTTCTTCAGTTTTTTAATCCTTCCTGGAGGACCAGTACTACTTTAATTGCTTGTTGGTGAAATAAGAGACTTCCGAGTGTATTATATTTTTGTCTATTTCCTAGATTTCTGTTGAGGAGAAAAGTTTAAATTTGATTGGCAGCCTTTTTGGTTTTAACTTCTCTAGGATTTGCTGCTGTTTTTTTAAACAGCAAAAATCTTAATCTAAATCCTGACATTTTTTAAAGTATTCCATAAAGATTATTAGAATAAAACTAATCATTTGATTTACTATTGCTTCTTTTATAAACTATAAAAATGGTAGCTTTTTATATTAATTAGTTAATAATCTATTTAGAATTAACTTTTAAGTTATACTATATAATTCTAAAATATATACCTAGATTATTAAACTTGCAAAGATGGAATATTTCTACTTATTAATCATATTTTCTTAAAGATAGATAAGCTAAAAGAGAAACATTTAGCAATTAAGTTTTAATTGTATAAAATAGCACTGAAATTTTCGATTGTATTCGATATTGATTATGCTTTTTTAACTTGAATACTTAAATTTTGATTGCTTATTATTATATAAATTATAAAATTGAAATTTATAATACATGATATGTAGTTAAATATATGAATACATAATAAAATAGGATTAACATTTAAGGATATAGAGATATAGTGATAATACTTATAAACTAGGCTTTATTTATAACAAATATATAAGTTTTGTTATTTTGACTGAGAATTGTTCTCTTAACAAAAGCGAAATGATATTACTCCTTTGTTTTGGTGAGATTTATTTTATTTTTATGTTTTAATAATTTTAAAACATTTTCTAGTTCTTTTAACGTTTCATAATATTTTAGCTAAATGAAATAAATAGTTTATGAATTTATTAGCTTATTAATTTAATCATTATATTTTTATATACTTACTTATATCATTTTTTAATCAACTTAGCTCTTATGCTACCTTTCAATCTAATTCACTTTCAAATTTCTAATAATTTCTAATCACATTAACACAAGTAAATATCATAATTATCACATTTACAAATTAGTTATACTAAAAAAATTATATGCCAGCGCAAACGAAATTTTATTAAAGCTCATAGAAATATTTCTTCAACATATAAATAGAAATAGTAATTCTAATAAAGTGTTTTGAGTACTTAATTTACTACTTTTCTGGTAACAAAATTAAAAATTTTAAATTCTACCAATAAATCTAAACATAATTGTCATAAATGTGTTCTTTTATAGACTTTCCTTAACAAATTTCTAATTTTGCTAAAGTTTATTAGGTTATTGGTATTTCATTATCTAAAACTACTAAACATTATCAGATCTTCAAGTTTAATCCTATTTCATTTTTACTATATATAATTAATCCTTTTTTGCTTCCCTCATATATAGAACCAATCAGAACTTTAAGTACATAAATATAAATATTTCTAATTTTAACAAATCCTGTAACTTATGGAATAATAGTATCCTTTATAAGCTTTAGATTTAAACTTTTAGAAAGTTGATACATAATAGTTAATTAGCAAAACTAAATAAACATTCTATATCACCAAACTAATTACCTGTATAATCTTCAAAACAATCAATCTTAATGCTTTATAAACTATTCTAATTCATTTTATTCTTCAAAATTTTAAAACCCAATATATTACTTATATATGCAAATATCATAAATTTAACTTTTTAAAAATTGTTTATCGCTACATTTCTAGAGTTATCTCCTTTCTTTATTATATTATTCATTTCTATTCAAACTTCTATCTTTCATTATGCAAAAACATCTATCCTACACCATTAACATTCTATTCAAAAACCCTACAATTTTAACTTCCTTTATATATCAGTAGTTAATTCGCAACTTCTTCCAAACTTATAGAATATTTAAGTAATAAAATCTCTAATTACAAGATTCTAAAATTTATTAGTTTAGCTATAAGAAGTTTATACTTGTTACCATGAAAGTTAATCAACATACTATATATGAAAGACCATTCTTTATGTGGATCTTAATTTTTGAAGAAGTTCTCTTAACTTTAATCATAATTCATATTTTTCCATTTGATTAAGCAAAAATCTTTTGTGAAAATAAGCTTATCTTGGTTAAAACATTGAGCTTTCATGTAGATTAATGTTTTTTTCCAAACTTATTATATTTTTCTCTTTTAAAAGTAGTTCTAAACTTAGATTTTAGCCTTTTATTCTTTACAAAAGCATAGATGTATTTTATATCTTCTAACAGTATTAAGGATTTATATCCATTAAATGAGGCATAAATATACTTTTATATTAAGGATAATATCTTTTAAAAGCGTTTATTTGATTGAGTATATATTTTTGCCTTAAAACATAATCACTTCCTAACTTCACACTTGTTTTATCAATTAAAGACTATTTTCATATTATAACAAATAAATGCCTCTTTATCATTTTCTTATTGTCTTAATGAATATTTTTATAGCTTGCTTATACTTTAATTATAGTATCTAGTTCTAAATCTTCATTACTATATTTGAATGGTTTATAGGATTCTCAAGTATCTCAAAATATTTCTCTTTACTAACATTTAAAAATGATTGATAGTTTACTAAAACATAGCTATTGCTTTCTATTACATCTTATAATTTCCCTAAGCATATTAAATTTAATTTAATCTTTTTTATAATTTTAAGCGCTAGATTTAAAATACTTTACGAAAGATCTTAATAAAAAATAAGAAAGCATTTAAAAAGGTTAATAAGATGTAAATGATTAAATTTAAAGGTAAAGGTTATATAAAATTAGACTTAGAAAGGATAACTAATATTAGAATATCATAAAATAGATTAATCTAAGTATAATAATAGTCTCTAAAATAGATGGTAAGTTAAATGCTTATTAATATTATTTAGAGTATTACATAGCATTTAATAATATAGTTAAATTATATTAATAAGCATAGCTTTATTGATATTTTATAATCTTACTAGCATTATTAAACATTATTATAACTAACCTAGCTTTCTATTACTCTATTTTTAAGAATTAATTAAAGAGATGTATATAAAATAGGTTTTAATCTGAAGTATATATAGATTTAAAAATAGTAAGATAGTCATAAAATAAAAGATTCTATAACTACATAAAACAAAGCAGTGCGATGATATAAGAGAGAAAGAGTTAACTTAGTTAAATATATTAGCTGTAAATAATTTAATATCTATTTAAGATATTGAAAAGCTATTATAAGCTAATAAAATTAATTAGATTCACTAAAGCAATTGTATAGTTAATAAGCAACTCTATGATTACTAATAGATACTCTAAGATATTTATAAACTATCAAATTAAATAAGAATTATCTATTATTAAGGTATATATCTATATATGCTAAATCTATTTAAAATTCTTAACTCAATCATTTCAAATTATTTGCTATGTGGCTACTTTTTTTATTTATTAATCTAATTACTATTAGTGTAGGTGTTAAGCAAAACGCTACTAAATATTAGAGCTAATTTTTAAATTGTAATTAAATAAACTTGAAATATCAACTTAAGCCTAAAAAAATCTTTATATAGATATGCCAAATACTTGGTAAATGCTTAGAAGCGCAAGAGAAGAGAAGATTAAATCATTAGAATTAATAGATTTCTAGACTCTAAAAAACTTTGGACAAGAGTTATCTGGGATTTTTTCTTTTGAACTAAAAAAGTGATATGTCATGCTACAGTATTAGAATAGGTAATAAAAATAGAATTAATAAACTAGTAATTTCACTTTAAGTTTCCAAACCTTTAATTAACTGTTGCTTTGTTTCTCGCTTATTCCGAATAAAATGGAAAATTACTTTCATATAAAAAGATTCTTTACAATAAGGATTTTGGATAAAGAAAGATTCTAATTAATTTTAATTTAATTTTAAACTAAAAGAGTTTTGGACTGCAACTTCTTGTAGTTTAACGACCCCAACACTCCCTTCATGGGATAACGGGGATATCCTGTTGCTTTCGAAAAGCAGCTGCCAGGGAGATCCATCGCTATGGGCAGCCAGACTTCAAGCCCCTACCAGGAGTGGATAATCAAAAGGAAGGCGTTCCCTTGCAAAGGTTGACTTTGACCAGGGACTTTCTCAGCGACAGGAAAGGAACTTGTTCCTAGCCATAAAACCAGAAAGTATGATTCAGAAGGTCAATCTCAGCTCCCACCATCTTTTTAATTATTCTAATTAATTTTAAAATAGTCTAATATAATAGTAAGGTTAGATAAGCTAAAATGGTTTCTAATTAATATAGAAGTTTGGTAACTAAAAAGGAATAATCTCAGCTTACGCTAGAAGTTTCTAAATTTTTACTTAAAGATGAAGTTTAGAGAAAATCTAGTCTTTTTGTAACGAATATATTATAAAGTGATCAAAGGTATTCTTTCTAAGTACTACTTTAAATTGGAAATATTTAAGCTCTAAAAGAAATTTGAATTGACTCAATCTAATAATAAAATCTTATATATGAGCAACTGCTAGCTCTTTTAGGTACTTTGATAGAAGTTCCAAATATTTTAGAATACTAAGAAGCGTTTAGAACTTTGATTATTTTAGCTTAGATTTATTACTAAGAATATGCAAGAATTTAAAATGTCTCAGTTGGCCGAGGGAACGAACTTGGAATGATCAACAGTGAAAGAAGACTTTGTTGAGTTTGATTTTTGTCTGGCGTGTAAAGAGACGTAGAAGACACAGAAAGAGGTCGCTGAGTTGAAAAAACACTACTCTAAATGTCGCTTTACTTATCCTGTTGTGAAGTAAGTTTCTAACAGTCGACTGGGTGAAAAAAACTGCCTTGGTGAAGTCAGTAATTAGCGAATTCACCAGATAATCGGAAATATTTTCACTTCATAACAAAAAGAGAAGAAATATGCCATTAAAAAAAACTAAATGCATTAGAAGTTAAAAACTTACAAGTAAACTTGTTCATTCAGCACTACATTTTATAATAAGACTTCTGCCCGCTGATTTATAAAATTAGTTAGATTTGTTTGACTATTATCTGTCTTAAGTATGGTAGAAGAATTTTATAAGCAAAGAGAAATTTTGACATTAACACTACTGAATTATCTTTTTCTTTTAAAAAATCCTAGTTGGAATAAAGATTAAAAAGCTTAGATAAAGAGCCATATTTAGTAAGAAAGCTTTTAGGTAAAATAGCAGTAACATACAGTTTTAATAGTAGAGAGTTCTTGAAAGAAATACTAAAATAGGCTTAAATTTTGGATTATCGTAATCATTGTTGAAAAAATTCAGTTAAACTTAATTTAAGCTATTCCAAGAAATAAATTTAGATTTGCAAAAAGCCTAATACAATCAAAACTCAGCCTATAAATATACTTGATAATTTTCTAGTGATTAGCTTACAAAAGATTAATTTTCTATTATTAGGAAATGAAAAGCCAGAAAGAATATTGAAATTTCTAGCACTTTATCAGATAAATGTAGCCAGTAAATGCTTATTAAAACTTCAATATTTTCCAAATTTCTTGATTTCTATATTATTAGCACTAGCCTTGAAGTAAAATTTAGAATTTCAAACGATTAGTTCTTCAGTTATTTTCTTAGATCAACCTGAAATCTTCTAATAAGTATAGCAATAGCATTTTTGATAAATATTTCCTTGTAGTTTACCTTTTTAACTAGGTTCTTATATATAAATTACGTAACGAGAGTCTGTTATATGCTAAATCTTAATGATGAATGCTTGCTATACAATAAAGTTAATCATAGAGTTGAATCTTTTAATATGCTTATGATATTTCTTTTACAATTAGCATCAATAAGCTTCTTTTTATAATTTTAAAGTCAACAGATTAAAAAGGTAGTAATAATAGTAGGTACGTTTTTCAATTAAAAAGAGGAATTTTGAATTTGAGAAAATGAAATAGAAATGTTAAGGTTAGTTAGGAAGTAATGATTGAAATAAGGAATAAATATGTATAATAAATAGAGACTAGTAAATGATGAACTGTAATGTTGTTATAAGTATAATTAAGAAGCATTATTAATAAGCCATATAGATTTAGTTTTGAAGATAATTTGAATAATTGGTATAGTTGATATAGCTGGAAGTTATGGAATAATTAGAGAATAAATAAAATTGGATAGATTTAAGTATATAAACTAGAATATTAAAGATATGTTGATATAATAATAATAAATTGATTAGCGCTGTTGATTTAATAACTAGTTATATGGCTTTTATATAATATGATTGTTAGATATAAAAGAGTTAATAATATTATGTAGAGGATCTATATAATTAGTAAAATTTTAATAAGTTTTATCTAAAATTAATACTAAGCAAACTATAAGATTATTTAGAATTAATTAATACCAATAACTTACATTAAAAATAGTATTGTATAAAGAAAATATTTACTAACCTTTTAAGAAAATATCAATATCACAATATTATTAGAGAAAGATAAGAGTCAAAGTCTTAGTCAAATAGATGCAAATTTACTAGTATTATTGTGAGAATACTAGAATCTTAAATAGAATGTAATCAAATGGACTTACAATTTTTAGGTTGTAATTTCTAGTTTGGTTTATAAATCCACAAAGATAATTGCATATTACCTATTATAACTTTTATATCCATCGACTATTTTATTATTTTCACCCTTAATAATTATTAATTCTTTTCTATTAAGCATGCTTTGTAATATCTTGGAAACAAATACAAGTTTATCTAGATTTGTTTGAAGTAAATTAAGGATGATTCTAAAGAATTTAGCACTCATATTAATAAATCTTAATCTTAGAAATTTGAGGAGAAGTTAAGAAGTAATAAAGCTATAATGAAGGATTAATATTAACAAGAAAGAAGTTACTTAAGTTAAAAATTATCTTCTATTAGCATGTTATTTAAATTAAATATTACCTTAAACAAAATCAAAAGATCAAGGGGAAATAGTTAAACAGCTAATATCATTAACAACTATTTTATTATTCATTATCTTTAATCAATACAAACCTACTATATTGTAGTGCTTTCTAAAATTCCCCTTAAATCAAATAGCTGCGGACTTTAGATTAATTCATCATTTATTTGTATCTTATAAGCAGATTAATATTTAATTGTTATCAACAGTTTATAAGCTATACAAGATAGGATATTATTAAATAGATAGATATTCTAATTTATTACCATAAATAAACCAAAAGTAAATCAAACCTAAATATAGCTTTATCATAATACACCTCTTTATTTATTCTTTAATCTTAATCAATTTTCATTAATTCCAAAAGAATAATACTCTCCTATCTACTCTTCATCTAATTCAACTCTTTTTGCTAAAATTTATTATTCTCTATTTCTAAAATTTCTTATATTCATTTAGCTTCTATTTTTAAGCATAAATTAGAATGGAATCTAAGACTAATAAACTATAACCATTTTTAGTGAATCATTCTTTCTTTTGCATTATAGTCTATTAATTTTAGTAACTAATTCACATTTTTTTCCCTTACAAATGTTCAAATTATTCGCTTTAGCATAATTGATTTTTTAATCTTAGCTTGACGAAAATTATCTGATTTTAGGATTATTTTTTAAAACTAAATTAAATAATACTAAAGATTATTTACTTTTTTATTAGTTTTATGATATAGAATTTGCATGCAAACTTAAGAAAAGCTTTTTCTAGTTAAAGCTATAAAGATAGTATTATAAATCTAATTAATGAACTGCTTAAATAGAGTATAAAAAGGGTATGTTTGTATTAGGAAGATAATAGATAAATTTAAAAGAATGACTGTAGTATTTTAGTAGTTAGTTATTATTATAGTTATTTCTTTTAAGGTATATTTTATAAGTAGCTTTATAATATCTTAAGTTAATTTATCTTACTAACTAGAAATTATCTTACTAATATACCAATTATATCTTTAATATTAGACTGGAATAGTTTAAATACCAAGATAAAGCTACTAATATCAAATAAATCTTAGATTTATATGAATAACTTTAATTAAATCAGTAAGTAAAATAGTTATAGACTTGTATGCTTAGAATCTAATTTAGTACATGTATTAATAAGCAATCTTAGTCATAGTTAGAAGTAACTAACTAAATATTAACTTTATTTTTATTATCACTTATTAAATCATTAATAGAAATACTTTAAATCTACCAATTAACCAAATTAATGCTTTATTTAAGTAATAAAATAAGCAAATGTAACCCATCTATTATAACTAAATCAGTCTAGAATTAAAAAATGTAATACTTTAGCTTAAATAATAAGCAAAGGTAGAATTATTAATTTATCATTAATAGCTAATCAAGATTTGTTATATGTTTTGATATACTCGTATTAATTTATCCAGGAATTAGTTCTAAATGTTAGCAAAAGCCAAAGATTACTTTCAATTACTTTTTTGAGAAGTTCTCAAGCAACTTTAAAAATTATTTTTAAGAATTTTGGTATGATTACTACTTCTTTTGTAAGCTTTTGCTTTATCCAATCAAAATAATAAACTAATTTTGCAGTTTTCAGCCTTCGATTTAATTTAAGCTAGGCTGAAATAATCAAAATATTTGATAAGATCTTTTTGATTAAATAATATGCTTCTTTAATTTCTTGAAAAACATTTCTAAAGTATCCCTGAGTTCCGTATAAAAAACGAAGCGCCAGGATAATATGATTTTATTATTTCATAGGATTTATTTTTTACACTTTTGATTGAATTTATTTACTACTAATCTTCTTGAGTCCTTCAAATATTTTATGAAGTTAGTGGCTAATTTTTTTCCAATCCTAGTAATTAAGTCTCTATTTTTGTTGCAATCATTTAAAAATCTCTCAAGTAATCGTTTCTAAATTTTTTGATAAGTAGTTTTTTCTACAGCCTTTATTAAATTTGTACTAATTGTCATTATAATGCCAGAATATTCTTATAGTAAAATGAGCACTTGTTTAGATTTCCTAGCAGGATATGCTAAAAACCATACACTTTCCTTTTAGTGAAATTTTTTGGTTATTTATGTCATTTTTGAGTAAAACTTCAGATATCTTTTAATATATAAGCTCTCAAGCCCTATTAAATTATTTAGAATCTAATCAATTACTTTCTTTTTTTGTACTTTTATTTCTAAGGATTGTCAATCAAAATTTCTTAGAATTAAATTGTATAAAATTAGCGCATGTTTGAGTTTGAATGTTAAAAGTTCCAATTTAGTTTGCTTTAATCTTTGGGTACTTATTTAAAGCTACTGACTATTCCATACTTTTACAAGGGAAATTTTATTTTTTATAATAAATACATAATCCAGATTTTTCTAAAGTTGATAAAAGAAACAACAGAGTTTTCTTCTTCTTATTTATAAAGGGATTATTTACATTCGGAAATGTTCTAAAGTAATCATACTAACATTTCAACCTATCAAGTCTCTCCCTAGCACTCGGACCCAAGAAATGCTTTTCTTAATTCTTTATAATTTACAAAGAAGCTTACAAGTTTCACTTGCACTTATAATTTTTCCTGTCAAGCTTTAATATCTCTATCTTTACTAGGCTTTCTCTACTTTATTAATTAGATCTGTACTTTATAAATTATCTTAAAAATTCCAAAATTACTTGTGAGGAATTAAGAACACTTGAAGTCTAGCTTGTTAAAAAGAAAGAGTTGCTTTTCTAATGTCTCTTTAAATTTATTTAAATTTTGCTGCTAAGCTGTAAATTATCTCTTAGACTCCGTTTTAAGCTCTTAATTGCTTTTTAGATAGAATAGCTGCTAATTTTTCAGCTTTTATAGAACTAAGCCTCTTGAACTTTTAAGATCAAAAAGCTTGGCAAGTTCTAGAATAAGAAGATATTTTTCTAGCATCTAAATAAATAATACTTACAGTATTCTTTATTTGCTATAAGATATGCATAAACTCTACTTTTTATGAACTTAATGAGATTCAGTTTAATTTAGTATCAACAGGAAGTCTTAGTGGTTTTCAGAATTTTAATTGCTATGGAAAATTCAAACTTTTGTAAAAAAGTCATCAGATCTGACAAAATTTTAGTCATATTCCTATGTTTGCTTAGATTAACTCATCTTAAAGTCATTAACTTAAATCTACTCCTATTAAAATTTTAGGCCTTATCACCTTTTGCCTTTAAGTATTTTTTGATCGAAAAACAGTTTCCAATCTATTTGCTTTCCTAATCTTTAATACTATAAATATTATACTTTTAACGAGATGCCTTTTTTTCTTTGAGATCAAAGCTAACTTAATCTTTGATTAATCAGAAAAAAATACACTAAAGATATTCCTCAATCTATTAATTCTATTTTAGCTTTAGCTCTTTTTACATAGATTAAACTTTCCTAGTATTTTTCAGAGTAAAAGTATCAGATGGGCTATAGAATAAGAATCTTCTATCAAATTATTTATTTTAAATAGAAAGATTAATCTTTCGTCTCTTCATTATTTTCTAAATGGTTACTAGTCTTTACTTTTTGTTGTGGATTAGTGTTTCTATGTTGTAATTTGAATATTATCCATTTTATTTGATTTTAAAATTTTAAAATTAACTCAAACTAAAAAAGTCATTAAGCTAGATTACATCTAAAGCAAATTAATAGAGTAATATTAAAGTTAAGAGATAATTAAAGTTATTTAAATATATTAATATATTTAAATAAAAAAGATTCTTAAAGTTAGAGGAAGATCTTAGCTCTATAGAAATAATAATCACCAATCTAGTTTTAATACTCTAAGTTTTATTTTTGTGTTTGTTATTCTAAATTTATAAGTATTTCTTATTTTTATTTAAATTATTTCTTATGAGACAACCACATAAATAATTAAGGCTTAACTTGTATATTCTATTAATCAATCTTACATCCAAATTTAAGACTCTATTTAAATACTTGAGGTAATAAGCTTTCGTTATTTGTTATATTAGTGATTATATCTTTAATTATCCTAACTGTGTATCAAGCACAGTATTTCATATATTTTATCTTTAAATCTTTAGTATCTTTCTAATATTTTAAAATGGTTTTCAGCTAATGTAGTTCATTCAATTATTTTAATGGAAATGTGGTTTATTAAGTAAAAATAAATAATTTGCTAATAAAATAAATAGTAGTATAAGATATCTATTGATTAAGATTAACTTAAGAAAGGAATGTTTAATTTATTAGTTACTTTTAAATTACTAAGCTTCTTAGCATTAGTTATTTAGCCTTAGTAAATTACATATATAAGCTTACTAATGCTATTATTTTTAACTTTAATTTTATTATTAGATTCCTTTATTTAGTTTATAATACTTTATTATTTTAGCTTTAGACATTTCTTATAATTAAATGCATTTAGCATTTATAGATTAGTTAGTGCTTCTTTTATCTATTATTATAAAGTTTATATTTTAAAGATTGTAGAGAACAATAATTTAAATATAGCTAACTTAAATAATTAAATTCTAGCTTTAATCTTTTTTACATTTCTTCAGCTTTTTGCAAATATCCAAAGGTAAATTTTATAATCCTAATTTAAACTTAAGATATCTTAAATAATTTTGTGAAATAGTTGCTAAAAATCCCTCAGTCACTTTCTATCAGTACATGCTAACAAAATTTTACTAGAGAAAATTAAAATTGGCTTTCTAGATTGATTTCATTTTAGCTGTCCTTTTTCTATGTCTTATTTCCTATATCTTTTATTACATTAAATATCTTTCCCCAAATTCTATTTTCTCTTTCCATTTATAGAATTGAAAGCTGTAGCTCATTTTTATGGTCTTTAATTGTTTTCTATATCTATTTTTTATCATTTTTGTAATTATTTAATGAGGCGTTCCTTTCTTTTTTCGAAGATTTTTTTGAATCTCTAAATGAAATTTAATCTGATTATAATACTTTCTTCTTCTTTTTATATTTCTTGATTTTGCTTTTAGCGAATATTCTTAGTGCTTTATACTTATTCTGCCCAATTAATCCTTTTTCTCTTAAAAAAAATAGTTTCTAATAGCTTCATTAAATCCTTAAAGTCTTAAGATTTTAATTTTGTAATATCTATTAATTTATTTTTGATTTATGACTTAAACTTTCTTATTTGTAAATTATCATAATCATTCTTATTAATAAGCTAAGTCTCCAATTCTAATTTTGGAATAATTTCTCAGTTAGTTTAAACGCAGATAAAGTTTTAATTAAAATTTCTAAGGCATTCGAACTTTGATTGCTCCCAGTTAAGTCTATTATTCTTTAATTAAAGTGAATAAGGAAGTTTTCTTTTATTTAATTAAGATGTATATTAAATTAAAGATATATTAATATATTATTAATAGAAATACTTTTAGTTTAATAGTCTACTAATTATTATTTTCCTTATTCTTTAAATTATACTAACTCTCTTTGTCTAAACTTTAGTCTCATTATTATTATTTTCATCAACCTCTTATTTATATTAATATGATTCTATTATTTGAATCTAATGTTTATGGCTATAAGATTTAAATTTAAATAATGTTTGAAAGATAATCAAGATAGCTAATGATCTTATTCTAAATAATTCAATAAGTTAATAATTATTAGATAATTAAAATTTTACTTGTACACTTAAAACATTATTTCATATCTATATTGTGTTCCTAAACTATTCCTTTTTCCACCTCTACTCCCTTTTAGTTATTTTTTAATTTTTGAGTTCTTGATGTTCCGGCCTATTGAGGTTTCACTTCTATAAAATCCTTGAATTTAATTTAAAGCTTTCAGATAATCTTTTCATTTAACTTCGATGCTTTTGAACATCTTCTTTGGAATCTACTAATCTGTTTAAAAATTGTTTCTTTAAATTAAGTCAAGGAATTTTTAAGGATCGATACCTTAGCATGATACCATGTAAATAATCTTCATGGAGCTTGAATATCATACCTTTAAGTTGTATTTCAATTAGGTTATAAATGTACATATTAAGGATATTAAAGTGTTCTTATTTAATCTTCACTTGTTACTTCTAATGTTTATATTATTATATTAAGAATTAAATCTCTTTTTCAATCTTACAAAGTAAATACACATAATATGTTTATGAATATAATATCACAAAAAATAGAAGGTTTTGCTGATTCTATAGCTCTCTTATAATGACTTTTAATCTCTACAGCTAATATAATCGTTTAGTAAGTTTATTAAGAAGATAATTATTTGTTTTGCTTTAACAAGTTAAAATTTAACTATTTTTCCTTTTTCCTTTTTTAATAAATTTAATATAAAACTTAAATATATCTTTATGTATGTTTTTTTATATAAGTATTGATAAATATAGATCTAAGCATATTCACAATATCATTATAAATAAGCTGTAGTGTATAAGATGAATTACTTGAATACCAATTTTGTAAAATTTCTTTTATTATTTAATAGCTTTAAAGCATTTATCCTTTTGGATATATTAGTATATAAAAATAATTAGATAATTGGTCAATATTATATAGCAACTATTTATAATTTAGGAACCATAAATAATTAAATTCAGAAAAAAGGAAACAATATACATATATGATGAGTTTCTTTGAGTTTAAGTATTTTTGGGATTATATTTAGAAGGGAATTAAGTATTATATACCTTTTAATAAAAGAAAGTTTAGTTATATAAATAACAGCGATAAATGACTATAAATAATAAATAATTTTGGACATAGATAGTAATTCAGTTAAGGAGTATTAATAAAGTTTTATAATAAACTTTCATATTTTATCTCTTTTACTTTAATATTCTTGCAGCAAAATATCTAAATAAGTTAACTATTAAGAGTTAATTAATTTAAAAATTTGTTTTTACTTTAGCATTTCTAGTTGATAGCTTATCTCTTAGAATTATTTTAGATAATTTATATAGGATTGAAATATTATGGTGATTATAAAGTAAACTATCCTTTTCTTTGGCATATACCAATAGTTATTTATAAATTAGGTAATAATAGTCTAATAAATGGTAAATCTTATTAGTTAATTTGTAGTAAAAGAATTAAAGCTAATAATAATGTAGAATCTTTATATATCTTTATTAATATTTACTTTTACTACTAATATCAAATAACCTTATTTTTATACTTTAAAGAAAACAGATAAAGAAATATAGTGGTAATAAAAGCTAAACATTTAGCTAAAAAGAGGAAGAACTATTTTAGTGTTTAGCTATAAATCAAGCAATTATGGTAGTCGAATAATTTTAGAATATATTAAATTAAATAGATTTAAGTATATAAACTAGAATATTAAAGGTATCTTCATATAATAATCAGAACTTTGTTTAATAGTTAGTTATATATAAAAGGCTTTTAAAAAATATATATAATATGATTATTATTTGCTTAAGATATAAAAGATAGAGTTAATAATTTTATATTGAATACACTATATAATTAGTAAAGTTATAATAAGCTTTATCTAAAATTAATACTAAGCTAACTATAAGATTATTTAGAATTAATTAATAGCAATAGCTTACATTAAATCTAGTATTGTATAAAGAAAATATTTACTAAGCTTTTAAGAAAATATCAATATCGTGATATTATTAAAGAAAGATAAAAGTAAAAGTTTTAGTCAAATAGAGATATATATAATTTACTAGTATTATTATGAGAGTATTAGTATCTTAAATAGAGTGTAATAAAAAGGACTACAATACTTAGGATGAAATTTCTAGTTGAGTTTATGAGCCTCAAAGATAATCGTATCTTATCTATTATAAATTTATATCCATTCTGCAATTTTATTATTTTCTGCTGATATCTCCTGTTTATTCCTCACTATTAAGCATGCTCTTTTTTAATATCTTGGAAAATATAAAATTTTACCTAGATTGGCTTGCTATTTAAGTTAGTATTAATTTAAATAAAATCAAAAGATGAAGAGGAAATAGCTAAGAGCTAATATAATTAATTTATCTAATTATTAATTATCTTTAATAAATAGAAAGACACTCTATTGTAAATTTTTGAATGCTATCTTTAATTAAATCTCCCGCCTTTTTTAAATAAAAGAGTTGTAGACTTTAAGATTAATTACTATTTATTTGCATCTTATAAGTAGATGGATATTTAATAAGTATAAAGAGTTTATAAGCTTAAGAAGATAGGATATTATTATGTAAATGTTCTAATTGATAGGTATTGCAATTTATTAACATAAATATAGGCTAAGTAAATCAAACTTAAATATAGCTATTATCCATAATAGACTCTGTAAATTTCTCAATTTTATGTTTAGTTTAAATAAATTATTATTTATTACAAAAGAATAACCCTCTCATTATATCTTCTCTTCATATATTTCAACTAATTTTGCTTCAAAGAATTACTTTTTATTTCTAAATTTTCTATTATCTTTATAGCTTTTATTTAAGCATAAAGTAGATTGGAAGTTCAGACTAATAAATTATAATAATTTGTGAGTCAGTCTTGCTTTTTTCATTATAGCTAATTAATTTTAGTTCCAAGATTAAATTTTTTTGGTTAAAAGTGTTAAAATAATTTGGTAATAGGTAGATAATAGATTTTAAAGGATGACTAGAGTATTAGAGTAGTTAGTAATATTGATTATTAGGAATATTAATAAGTAGCTTTATAATATCTTAAGTTAATTTATGCTGGTAACTTAAATTAATCTTACAATTATACTAATTATATGTTTAATATTAGACTGCTAGGTTATTTAAAATAGGTAGATAAAGCTACTAATATAAAAGAAATCTAAGAGTTATATAAGTTTAGTTAAAAGAGTAAGTAAAATGGTTTAAAACTAATATATTAATAATTAAAATTAAAGCTATTATTTAATAAGCAATCTTAGTCATAGTTAGAAGTGCTTAAGTCAATATTATTATTATAACTTATTAAATCATTAGTAGAACTAAGTTAAAATCTATCATTTTAACAAATCATCCTTAATAGCCATAATATCAAGGAAAACATAACCAAGTTCTCATTACTCTTATTTGATTATACTTCAATAAATCTATTATTTTAAAACTATCTATTCGTGTTTTAGCTAAATTAGTAAGAATTGATAGAGCTTTTCATTAATCATTAATAAATAGACAATATTGATTATAATAATTTGATATTCTAGTGTTGTTATCTAAAGGAATTAGTCCTAAAGTTTTAAAGCTAAAAGATGTTCTCAAGCAACTTTAAAAAAATTTATTTAAGAATTTTGGCCTTACTATTATATCTTTTAAAGCTTTTGCTTAATTTAATAAAAATGATAAACTCACTTTAATAGTTTTTAGCCCTTGATCTAATTTAAGCTATGGCTTAAATTAAAGCAAGATATTTTTTAAGATCTATTTAATTAAGTAACTATATCTCGTTAATTTTTTTAAAAGCTTTTTCTAAAATTATCCCTGAGTTATTCATATGTATCTAGATGCCAGGAATAATAAGCTCTTTTTATTTCGTAGGATTTATTTTTTACTTTTTCTGGCTGAATTTACTGAAGCTAATCTTCTTGAGGCCTCCAAGTATTTTATGGAGTTAGTGGCTAATTATCTTCAACTCTTAGTAATTAAGTTTCTATTTTAGTCGTAGCCATTTAAAAATCGCTGAACCAGTTGTTTCTAAATTTTTTGTTTAGTCAATTTCTTCAGTCTTTTCTAAATTTGTACTAATTGGCATGCTCCCACCTTGCCAGAATATTCTAATAGTAAACTGAGTACTTTTTTCTATTTTCTAGTAATATAAAGCTGAAACCATCCACTTTTCTCTAAGTTAAATTTTTAGTTATTTATATCTTTTTTAAGTAAGCTTCAGATACCTTTTAATAGATAAACTCCCCAACCCGATTCAATTATTTAGAGTCTTGCCAGTTATTGTACGTAATATTAATTTTATTTCTGAAGGATCAGTAATCAAAACTTCTTAGAGCTAACGTATATAATCTTAATGTAAGTTTAAGTTTGAATGTTAAAAATTCTAATTTAGTTTGCTTTAATCTTTGAGTGCTTATTTAAAGCTACTGACTATTCCATATTTATACAAGGAAAATTTCTTTTTTTCCTAAGTTAATAATCCAGATGTTTCTTAAGTTTATTAAAGAAACATTAAGGTTCCCTCTTTCATATTAGCTAGTGACTACTTTCAATCGGCAAGCCTTTCTAAAATAGTCATACTAACATTTCAACCTATCAAGTCTCTCCCTATCACTCAGACTCATGAATTTGCTTTTCTTAATTCTTTAGAATTTACAAAGAAACTTACAAGTTTCACTTGCACTTATAATTTTTCCTGTCAAGCTTTAATATCTCTATCTTTACTAGGCTTTCTCTACTTTATTAATTAGATCTGTACTTTATAAATTATCTTACAAATTCCAAAATTACTTTTGAGGAATTAAGAACACTTGAAGTCTAGCTTGTTAAAAAGAAAGAGTTGCTTTTCTAATGTCTCTTTAAATTTATTTAAATTTTGCTGCTAAGCTATAAATTATCTCTTAGAATCCGTTTTAAGCTCTTAATTGCTTTTTAGATAGAATAGCTGCTAATTTTTCAGCTTTTATAGAACTAAGCCTCTTGAACTTTTAAGATCAAAAAGTTTGGCAAGTTCTAGAATAAGAAGATATTTTTCTAGCATCTAAATAAATAATACTTACAGTATTCTTTATTTGCTATAAGATATGCATAAACTCTACTTTTTGTGAACTTAATGAGATTCAGTTTTAATTAGTATCAACAAGAAGTCTTAGTGATTTTCAGAATTTTAATTGTTATGTAAAATTCAAATTTTTCTAAAAAAGTCATCAGATCTGGCAAAATTTTAGCCATATTCCTATGTTTGCTTAGATTAACTCATCTTAAAGTCATTAACTTAAATCTACTCCTATTTAAAATTTTACGCCTTATCACCTTTTGCCTTTAAGTATTTTTTGATCGAAAGATAGTTTCCAATCTATTTGCTTTCCTAATCTTTAATACTATAAATATTATACTTTTAAGGAGATGCCTTTTTTCCGGAGGTCAAAGGTAACTTAATCTTTGATTAATCAGAAGAAAATACACTAAAGATATTCCTCAATCTACTAATTCTATTTTAGCTTTAGCTCTTTAACTTAGATTTAACTTTCCTAGTATTTTTCAGAGTAAAAGTATCAGATGGGCTATAGAATAAGAATCTTCTATCAAATTAGTTATTTTAAACAGAAAGATTAATCTTTCGTCTCTTCATTATTTTCTAAATGGTTGCTAGTCTTTACTTTTTGTTGTGGATTAGTGTTTCTATGTTGTAATTTGAATATTATCCATTTTATTTGATTTTCAAATTTTAAAATTAACTCAAACTAAAAAGTCATTAAGCTAGATTACATCTAAAGCAAATTAATAGAGTAATATTAAAGTAAGAGATAATT
This sequence comes from Loxodes magnus, assembly GCA_946699065.1. Classification (NCBI taxonomy): domain Eukaryota; phylum Ciliophora; class Karyorelictea; order Loxodida; family Loxodidae; genus Loxodes; species Loxodes magnus. Next base: position 35,023 of record CAMPDV010004363.1, read on the forward strand.
AAAGTTATTTAAATATATTAATATATTTAAATAAAAAAGATTCTTAAAGTTAGAGGAAGATCTTAGCTCTATAGAAATAATAATCACCAATCTAGTTTTAATACTCTAAGTTTTATTATGTGTTTGTTATTCTAAATTTATAAGTATTTCTTATTTTTATTTAAATTCTTTCTTATGAGTCAAACCACATAAATAATTAAGGCTTAACTTGTATATTCTATTAATCAATCTTACATCCAAATTTAAGACTCTATTTAAATACTTGAGGTAATAATCATTCGTTGCTTGTAGATTACCAATTAAATCTATAAATATTTCTTAAAATATTCTAGATGTGTATCAAGTATAGGGGCATAATATATTTGCTTTAAAATCTTTAGTATCTTTCTAATATTTTAAGATAACTTCAGCTAAGAAAGTTCAATGATCCACTTTAATGGAATCATAGTTAAATAAGTAAAAAAATATTAAAAAAATACTACTGAACAATTTGAAATAAAAGTAAAATAAAATATATATCGATTAAGATAAACTAAAAAAAGAAAAAAAATTTGGTTACTTTTAAATTACGAATATTTTTATATTTAGTCATTTAGAACAAGTTAAATTTAAACTAAAAGAGTTTTGAGACGTCTTTAATTGCAAGAATTGCTTCTTTCAATTATAGACGTTAGTAAATGTTTTTAAATTGTTTTTTAATCTTGTTTACATATCATCATTTTTCTTTAATTAGTTCTTCTTTCTATTCATCTTTTGCTTCTTCCTTTTTTGCTTTCTCCATTTCTAGAATCTCAAGTCTCCTTGTCATTAGCTTCTTGTGAAATATTTTGATCTATAAGTCTAAATACTCCAATTTAGACCTTAAAAATGAGTTTAGATATTCTTGATCATATAGTATAAGGCGCCTTAAGTCATAATTTCCGATAATCAATTCATTATATTAGAATAGTACACACATTTAAAAATATGCTCGAAAGTTTCATACTCTCCACACATACAATAGGGATTATCAATGGGGTAGTGACGATCTTAAAGATCCTTACGAAAATTATAAGTTTAGGTTCTAAGTCTATATATACTGATAATTTCTCGTCTATACTATTTGTTTAATTTCGTATAAGTAATTTGTGGAAATTGTTAAAGATTACCAAATTATTCAGTATATACTTTAAGCTGTTTTCATTCTCATAAGTTTTTTAGTAGCTACTTTGTAAAAATATTGTTGTATCCTTTCTCTTATATGTTTAGTAAAAGTTTTAAGATTGGTATTATTCTATTAATTCTGCAGATCGATATTATAAAAGTCTGATAATTGCTACACTTAATCGTAAAATTGAAATCCTTTTTTCCATATATTAATGAAAAGAGAGCCTATTGTTGATCTTAGAAATAAATACTTTCTTATTTAATTTTATAGTAGAATCTGAAGAATTTTACAGCCATAGTGTGCTTAAAGGGTAATCAATTCAGGTCTATATAACATGATTCATTAAATGTTGAAGTTGCTACTTAAAAACTTTTCTTGAAATTAATCTCATGCTTGATTCAATTCTGTTCAGAACTCCAGTTACTCCTTTTTGAATACTTCATAGTACTAAATTTCCTCCATATTCTGCTTTAGGTAATGTAAAAAGTCTACATAAAGTTTTAAAATGTCAAGGAGTTACATTCTTATATCTCATCAATTAAAAAACAGCTTTCTTCATTGCAGCTGTATATTTGAATGCAACTTCTTTGCAATGGAGATTAAAATTCTTCTTCTGATGTAGAATAACTCCTAAATATGTTTACTTGTTCTTTTAAAGCAATTGATTAATTTCCTAATTATAAATTTAAAATTTATTATTTCTGATTCTTCTTTAGAAATTAAATGCATTCAGATTTGGTAGCATTGATCTTTAAATGTGTTCATGCAAAAACTTTATTTGTTTCATTTATTAATATCTACATATACTTTGGCAGATTTGGAAAGAAGAATAAGATCATCTGCCCATCCTCTAGAAGCGAAGCTAATTCTTGTATCCTGGTATTTAAATCCCAATTAGTTACTTTTACTTTCCAGATATCTAATTACTATGTCATAATACAATAATGCTAAAGCTGGTCCATTAGAACTTCCTTACATAACTCCATTGCTGAATTATAAAGTTCTGGTGCTCTTTCCATCTATGATAAATGAAACAATCTGATCTGAGTAATAGACTGGAAAAATTAGAAAAAAAGTTAGACGAACAAAAGGGCAATATCTAATGATGATTGAAAAGATCAACGGGAAGACTAAGGTTAAATAAAAAAGAATAGTAAAGAAATGCTACTACTGCAATTCGAAATAACACTTGTGAAGAAGCTGCAAGAAATTCCAAAATTTAAAGACATATTATTGGAATAAATAAAGAAGAATACAAGAACAGCAGAGGAAGAAAAATCAGATACAGTAGAGACAATTCAAAAAAAGATTGTACTTAAATGAATTAGGATACATCTACAAGAGAAAATTTAATTAGAAATAAAGATAAATTGGAAGAGAGAAAAGCAATGTGAGGAGAGAGGAGTAGAGGTTTTTGAAAATTTATTTTTATACCGGAGCAATCTGGTGTCCAGCATAAAGAGGTGAAAATTCTCATAATTGGTAAATTTAATTTATCCTATTATTATTATTAAGATATCATTTAAAATATTGTTTTCATAATCTTTATTATATTAAATTATTTTCATATATATAGTTATATTTAGAAATATGTTTCATTAATCTTAAATTATTTAACAAACCATCAAGAATAATATTAATTTTTCTAAAATCATAATTGCGTCTACCAATAATGCTACTTTTAATATTTGTTTAAGATTTTTCATTTTCCTATAATCAACTTAATATTAAATTTAAAATCAAAAGCATTTGTTTTCATTTTTGTAAATTCCCTTTTAAAGTTAATTTTACAAATATAGAAGTTAAAAAATTATTTTTATTTATTTATTCCTATTTACCTTATAAAATTAAGACTTTGACGTTCTTATTAACGCTATACATTATTAACTAAAATAATTAATTAAATAATTAAAAGAATGAAGGTAGCAAGATTTGGAACTGTCTGATTGTACCTCCAATCCTTAGGGAAGTCCCAGACTTTATTAAAGTATTGAAGAGAATTCATTTTATACTAACACTACCTCGTCTATTGAATGCATACTCCCATAATTATAGACTTCAAGCTCCTACCGAAATCAGATAAGATCCTGATGTTTTGTATAATATCCCGTTATATAAATCAAGATGCAGTTCTGATAATGTAGAACGGTGCGAGCAAGGCCGTTCACGAACTCTAAAGTTAATAATATATTAATTATTAACTAGTATAAAAAAAATTAAAAGATGAAATTGTAAAAATTTATATCTTTACCTGTAAGTATCTTTATGGACTCGTTACGATATTTTCTCGTTACCGAGTGGTTGGTATAATTAAAATTACTTAGAGATAATATAATATTAAGCTTTTAATTCCTTTAATGTTTATTTCAGCAGTTCTTTAATAAATTTTTATAATATTTGTCTTATAATTTTTTGGTTCTAGTTATTTAAATCTGTATTTAATAAAAAGAAAGGGTCTTTACCATAAATTGAATAAAGAATCTTCCAAAATTCAGATAACTTCAACAGCTAGAGATATTTATATTTTAGATGAAAGTTTTTATTATCAAATTGAAGCAAATTAAAGTAAAAACTAAAATAGCATTTTAAATAAGGTTTGCTAGATTTGATTATATTAATACTTAGTTACTTCTATGAAAATTTTATATGGTATCTCTTTAATAATCTAGAGGTCTTATTTAAAACTAAATTCTTAAATTAGAATAAATTTAATTTCTACTTCTTCAAATAATTCACCTTAATTTATATAATAAATAAACAAAAATGCTTAAAAGCTTTAAGAATTTCATAAACCTTTCTATCTATTGCAGTCAATATTAATAAATATAATACAAGCGTTCCTTTAATAAAATACTTAAAAGCATAATAATTTAATAATAATTATTTATTCTTTAATATCCTTCAATTATATAAGCTTTATCCATTTTATTGATAAAAGTATGAATCGCAAGCTATAATTCAGTTTATAAAGATTATTATTTTAAGTTGAAAGATTTAATTGCTATTACTACTTAGTTTATTTTATATTTATTATAAATAGGTATTATAGATCATTTATTTTCTATTTTTCTCTTAATATGAGTATCAATTATATTTCTATCTATTAGTAACATATAAAATTTTAATACTTAAAGATGTATATTTAAGGATAAATAAAAGTATATTTATATTATTAGGCTATATATTCAAAATTATAGAAATATTTTATATATCTTAGTATATAAAACTAATCACTCCTCATAAAATGTCATTGCTTTCTTCTACCATCTCGTTAATTTTGCTTACCATCTTTCTTGATATTTTTTAGAACGATAACCCGATATTAATAATTTTATTTTCCATTTCTTTTACTCATTACTTGTTATTCTTAATGAACTGTTTTATTTGGCTATATTCATAGAGTTAATGAGAAATATTATCTTTATTTTTACTGTTTTGTAGTGATATAATTCCCATTTTTTATATCATTCTTTATTATTTACTTCTCTGATTTATTTCTACCTATATATCAAAAACTTCGTATTATTAATACTTGCAAAACACTTCCTACTATCCTTAAATTCTATTTTACTTAAATTGATAGTGAAGCTTAAGATATTTTATACTTATCAGGTTTTAAACT
>CAMPDV010004364.1:0-34788 GCA_946699065.1 Loxodes magnus
TGTAATTAGAAAAGTGAAGAAGTAAAGTAAGAAAAGAAGATAGAATTTCAGTTTTAAGTAGTATGCTTTGAGAAGTAATAAGTATTTAGAAAAGTGAAGAAGTAAAATAAGAAAAGAAGATAGAATTTCAGTTGGCAGTAGTATGCTTTGAGAAGTAATAAGTAATTAGAAAAGTGAAGAAGTAAAGTAATAAAAGAAGATAGAATTTCAGTTGGCAGTAGTATGCTTTGAGAAGTGATAAGTATTTAGAAAAGTGAAGAAGTAAAGTAAGAAAAGAAGATAGAATTTCAGTTTTAAAGAGTATGCTTTGAGAAGTAATAAGTATTTAGAAAAGTGAAGAAGTAAAGTAAGAAAAGAAGATAGAATTTCAGTTGGCAGTAGTATGCTTTGAGAAGTGATAAGTATTTAGAAAAGTGAAGAAGTAAAGTAAGAAAAGAAGATAGAATTTCAGTTTTAAAGAGTATGCTTTGAGAAGTAATAAGTATTTAGAAAAGTGAAGAAGTAGAGTAAGAAAAGAAGATAGAATTTCAGTTTTAAGTAGTATGCTTTGAGAAGTAATAAGTATTTAGAAAAGTGAAGAAGTAAAGTAAGAAAAGAAGATAGAATTTCAGTTTTAAAGAGTATGCTTTGAGAAGTAATAAGTATTTAGAAAAGTGAAGAAGTAAAGTAAGAAAAGAAGATAGAATTTCAGTTTTAAAGAGTATGCTTTGAGAAGTGATAAGTATTTAGAAAATTGAAGAAGTAGAGTAAGAAAAGAAGATAGAATTTCAGTTGGCAGTAGTATGCTTTGAGAAGTGATAAGTATTTAGAAAAGTTAAGAAGTAAAGTAAGAAAAGAAGATAGAATTTCAGTTTTAAAGAGTATGCTTTGAGAAGTAATAAGTAATTAGAAAAGTGAAGAAGTAAAGTAATAAAAGAAGATAGAATTTCAGTTGGCAGTAGTATGCTTTGAGAAGTAATAAGTATTTAGAAAAGTGAAGAAGTAAAGTAAGAAAAGAAGATAGAATTTCAGTTTTAAAGAGTATGCTTTGAGAAGTAATAAGTATTTAGAAAAGTGAATAAGTAAAGTAAGAAAAGAAGATAGAATTTCAGTTGGCAGTAGTATGCTTTGAGAAGTGATAAGTATTTAGAAAAGTGAAGAAGTAAAGTAAGAAAAGAAGATAGAATTTCAGTTTTAAAGAGTATGCTTTGAGAAGTAATAAGTATTTAGAAAAGTGAAGAAGTATAGTAAGAAAAGAAGATAGAATTTCAGTTTTAAAGAGTATGCTTTGAGAAGTAATAAGTATTTAGAAAAGTGAAGAAGTAAAGTAAGAAAAGAAGATAGAATTTCAGTTTTAAAGAGTATGCTTTGAGAAGTAATAAGTATTTAGAAAATTGAAGAAGTAGAGTAAGAAAAGAAGATAGAATTTCAGTTTTAAGTAGTATGCTTTGAGAAGTAATAAGTATTTAGAAAAGTGAAGAAGTAAAGTAAGAAAAGAAGATAGAATTTCAGTTTTAAAGAGTATGCTTTGAGAAGTAATAAGTATTTAGAAAAGTGAAGAAGTATAGTAAGAAAAGAAGATAGAATTTCAGTTTTAAAGAGTATGCTTTGAGAAGTAATAAGTATTTAGAAAAGTGAAGAAGTAAAGTAAGAAAAGAAGATAGAATTTCAGTTTTAAGTAGTATGCTTTGAGAAGTAATAAGTATTTAGAAAAGTGAAGAAGTAAAGTAAGAAAAGAAGATAGAATTTCAGTTGGCAGTAGTATGCTTTGAGAAGTAATAAGTATTTAGAAAAGTGAAGAAGTAAAGTAAGAAAAGAAGATAGAATTTCAGTTTTAAGTAGTATGCTTTGAGAAGTAATAAGTATTTAGAAAAGTGAAGAAGTAAAGTAAGAAAAGAAGATAGAATTTCAGTTTTAAAGAGTATGCTTTGAGAAGTAATAAGTATTTAGAAAAGTGAAGAAGTAAAGTAAGAAAAGAAGATAGAATTTCAGTTTTAAAGAGTATGCTTTGAGAAGTAATAAGTATTTAGAAAAGTGAAGAAGTATAGTAAGAAAAGAAGATAGAATATCAGTTTTAAAGAGTATGCTTTGAGAAGTAATAAGTATTTAGAAAAGTGAAGAAGTAAAGTAAGAAAAGAAGATAGAATTTCAGTTTTAAAGAGTATGCTTTGAGAAGTAATAAGTAATTAGAAAAGTGAAGAAGTAAAGTAAGAAAAGAAGATAGAATTTCAGTTTTAAAGAGTATGCTTTGAGAAGTAATAAGTATTTAGAAAAGTGAAGAAGTAAAGTAAGAAAAGAAGATAGAATTTCAGTTTTAAGTAGTATGCTTTGAGAAGTAATAAGTATTTAGAAAAGTGAAGAAGTAAAATAAGAAAAGAAGATAGAATTTCAGTTGGCAGTAGTATGCTTTGAGAAGTAATAAGTATTTAGAAAATTGAAGAAGTAGAGTAAGAAAAGAAGATAGAATTTCAGTTGGCAGTAGTATGCTTTGAGAAGTAATAAGTATTTAGAAAAGTGAAGAAGTAAAGTAAGAAAAGAAGATAGAATTTCAGTTTTAAAGAGTATGCTTTGAGAAGTAATAAGTATTTAGAAAAGTGAATAAGTAAAGTAAGAAAAGAAGATAGAATTTCAGTTTTAAAGAGTATGCTTTGAGAAGTGATAAGTATTTAGAAAAGTGAAGAAGTAAAGTAAGAAAAGAAGATAGAATTTCAGTTTTAAAGAGTATGCTTTGAGAAGTAATAAGTATTTAGAAAAGTGAAGAAGTAAAGTAAGAAAAGAAGATAGAATTTCAGTTTTAAAGAGTATGCTTTGAGAAGTAATAAGTATTTAGAAAATTGAAGAAGTAGAGTAAGAAAAGAAGATAGAATTTCAGTTTTAAGTAGTATGCTTTGAGAAGTAATAAGTATTTAGAAAAGTGAAGAAGTAAAGTAAGAAAAGAAGATAGAATTTCAGTTTTAAAGAGTATGCTTTGAGAAGTAATAAGTATTTAGAAAAGTGAAGAAGTATAGTAAGAAAAGAAGATAGAATTTCAGTTTTAAAGAGTATGCTTTGAGAAGTAATAAGTATTTAGAAAAGTGAAGAAGTAAAGTAAGAAAAGAAGATAGAATTTCAGTTTTAAAGAGTATGCTTTGAGAAGTAATAAGTAATTAGAAAAGTGAAGAAGTAAAGTAAGAAAAGAAGATAGAATTTCAGTTTTAAAGAGTATGCTTTGAGAAGTAATAAGTATTTAGAAAATTGAAGAAGTAAAGTAAGAAAAGAAGATAGAATTTCAGTTTTAAAGAGTATGCTTTGAGAAGTAATAAGTAATTAGAAAAGTGAAGAAGTAAAGTAATAAAAGAAGATAGAATTTCAGTTGGCAGTAGTATGCTTTGAGAAGTGATAAGTATTTAGAAAAGTGAAGAAGTAAAGTAAGAAAAGAAGATAGAATTTCAGTTTTAAGTAGTATGCTTTGAGAAGTAATAAGTATTTAGAAAAGTGAAGAAGTAAAGTAAGAAAAGAAGATAGAATTTCAGTTGGCAGTAGTATGCTTTGAGAAGTAATAAGTAATTAGAAAAGTGAAGAAGTAAAGTAAGAAAAGAAGATAGAATTTCAGTTTTAAAGAGTATGCTTTGAGAAGTAATAAGTATTTAGAAAATTGAAGAAGTAGAGTAAGAAAAGAAGATAGAATTTCAGTTTTAAGTAGTATGCTTTGAGAAGTAATAAGTAATTAGAAAAGTGAAGAAGTAAAGTAAGAAAAGAAGATAGAATTTCAGTTGGCAGTAGTATGCTTTGAGAAGTAATAAGTATTTAGAAAAGTGAATAAGTAAAGTAAGAAAAGAAGATAGAATTTCAGTTGGCAGTAGTATGCTTTGAGAAGTAATAAGTATTTAGAAAAGTGAAGAAGTAAAGTAAGAAAAGAAGATAGAATTTCAGTTTTAAGTAGTATGCTTTGAGAAGTAATAAGTATTTAGAAAAGTGAAGAAGTAAAGTAAGAAAAGAAGATAGAATTTCAGTTGGCAGTAGTATGCTTTGAGAAGTAATAAGTAATTAGAAAAGTGAAGAAGTAAAGTAAGAAAAGAAGATAGAATTTCAGTTTTAAAGAGTATGCTTTGAGAAGTAATAAGTATTTAGAAAATTGAAGAAGTAGAGTAAGAAAAGAAGATAGAATTTCAGTTTTAAGTAGTATGCTTTGAGAAGTAATAAGTATTTAGAAAAGTGAAGAAGTAAAGTAAGAAAAGAAGATAGAATTTCAGTTGGCAGTAGTATGCTTTGAGAAGTAATAAGTATTTAGAAAAGTGAAGAAGTAAAGTAAGAAAAGAAGATAGAATTTCAGTTTTAAAGAGTATGCTTTGAGAAGTAATAAGTATTTAGAAAATTGAAGAAGTAGAGTAAGAAAAGAAGATAGAATTTCAGTTTTAAGTAGTATGCTTGAGAAGTAATAAGTATTTAGAAAAGTGAAGAAGTAAAGTAAGAAAAGAAGATAGAATTTCAGTTTTAAAGAGTATGCTTTGAGAAGTAATAAGTAATTAGAAAAGTGAAGAAGTAAAGTAATAAAAGAAGATAGAATTTCAGTTGGCAGTAGTATGCTTTGAGAAGTAATAAGTATTTAGAAAAGTGAAGAAGTAAAGTAAGAAAAGAAGATAGAATTTCAGTTTTAAAGAGTATGCTTTGAGAAGTAATAAGTATTTAGAAAAGTGAAGAAGTAAAGTAAGAAAAGAAGATAGAATTTCAGTTGGCAGTAGTATGCTTTGAGAAGTAATAAGTAATTAGAAAAGTGAAGAAGTAAAGTAAGAAAAGAAGATAGAATTTCAGTTTTAAAGAGTATGCTTTGAGAAGTAATAAGTATTTAGAAAATTGAAGAAGTAGAGTAAGAAAAGAAGATAGAATTTCAGTTTTAAGTAGTATGCTTTGAGAAGTAATAAGTATTTAGAAAAGTGAAGAAGTAAAGTAAGAAAAGAAGATAGAATTTCAGTTTTAAAGAGTATGCTTTGAGAAGTAATAAGTATTTAGAAAAGTGAAGAAGTATAGTAAGAAAAGAAGATAGAATTTCAGTTTTAAAGAGTATGCTTTGAGAAGTAATAAGTATTTAGAAAAGTGAAGAAGTAAAGTAAGAAAAGAAGATAGAATTTCAGTTTTAAAGAGTATGCTTTGAGAAGTAATAAGTATTTAGAAAAGTGAAGAAGTAAAGTAAGAAAAGAAGATAGAATTTCAGTTGGCAGTAGTATGCTTTGAGAAGTAATAAGTAATTAGAAAAGTGAAGAAGTAAAGTAATAAAAGAAGATAGAATTTCAGTTGGCAGTAGTATGCTTTGAGAAGTGATAAGTATTTAGAAAAGTGAAGAAGTAAAGTAAGAAAAGAAGATAGAATTTCAGTTTTAAAGAGTATGCTTTGAGAAGTGATAAGTATTTAGAAAATTGAAGAAGTAGAGTAAGAAAAGAAGATAGAATTTCAGTTTTAAGTAGTATGCTTTGAGAAGTAATAAGTATTTAGAAAAGTGAAGAAGTAAAATAAGAAAAGAAGATAGAATTTCAGTTGGCAGTAGTATGCTTTGAGAAGTAATAAGTAATTAGAAAAGTGAAGAAGTAAAGTAATAAAAGAAGATAGAATTTCAGTTGGCAGTAGTATGCTTTGAGAAGTAATAAGTAATTAGAAAAGTGAAGAAGTAAAGTAAGAAAAGAAGATAGAATTTCAGTTTTAAAGAGTATGCTTTGAGAAGTGATAAGTATTTAGAAAATTGAAGAAGTAGAGTAAGAAAAGAAGATAGAATTTCAGTTTTAAGTAGTATGCTTTGAGAAGTAATAAGTATTTAGAAAAGTGAAGAAGTAAAGTAAGAAAAGAAGATAGAATTTCAGTTGGCAGTAGTATGCTTTGAGAAGTAATAAGTAATTAGAAAAGTGAAGAAGTAAAGTAATAAAAGAAGATAGAATTTCAGTTGGCAGTAGTATGCTTTGAGAAGTAATAAGTAATTAGAAAAGTGAAGAAGTAAAGTAAGAAAAGAAGATAGAATTTCAGTTTTAAAGAGTATGCTTTGAGAAGTGATAAGTATTTAGAAAATTGAAGAAGTAGAGTAAGAAAAGAAGATAGAATTTCAGTTTTAAAGAGTATGCTTTGAGAAGTGATAAGTATTTAGAAAATTGAAGAAGTAGAGTAAGAAAAGAAGATAGAATTTCAGTTGGCAGTAGTATGCTTTGAGAAGTAATAAGTATTTAGAAAAGTGAAGAAGTAAAGTAATAAAAGAAGATAGAATTTCAGTTGGCAGTAGTATGCTTTGAGAAGTGATAAGTATTTAGAAAAGTGAAGAAGTAAAGTAAGAAAAGAAGATAGAATTTCAGTTTTAAGTAGTATGCTTTGAGAAGTGATAAGTATTTAGAAATTTGAAGAAGTAGAGTAAGAAAAGAAGATAGAATTTCAGTTTTAAAGAGTATGCTTTGAGAAGTGATAAGTATTTAGAAAATTGAAGAAGTAGAGTAAGAAAAGAAGATAGAATTTCAGTTGGCAGTAGTATGCTTTGAGAAGTAATAAGTAATTAGAAAAGTGAAGAAGTAAAGTAATAAAAGAAGATAGAATTTCAGTTGGCAGTAGTATGCTTTGAGAAGTGATAAGTATTTAGAAAAGTGAAGAAGTAAAATAAGAAAAGAAGATAGAATTTCAGTTTTAAAGAGTATGCTTTGAGAAGTAATAAGTAATTAGAAAAGTGAAGAAGTAAAGTAAGAAAAGAAGATAGAATTTCAGTTTTAAGTAGTATGCTTTGAGAAGTAATAAGTATTTAGAAAAGTGAAGAAGTAAAGTAAGAAAAGAAGATAGAATTTCAGTTTTAAAGAGTATGCTTTGAGAAGTAATAAGTATTTAGAAAAGTGAATAAGTAAAGTAAGAAAAGAAGATAGAATTTCAGTTGGCAGTAGTATGCTTTGAGAAGTGATAAGTATTTAGAAAAGTGAAGAAGTAAAGTAAGAAAAGAAGATAGAATTTCAGTTTTAAAGAGTATGCTTTGAGAAGTAATAAGTATTTAGAAAAGTGAAGAAGTAAAGTAAGAAAAGAAGATAGAATTTCAGTTTTAAAGAGTATGCTTTGAGAAGTGATAAGTATTTAGAAAAGTGAAGAAGTAAAGTAAGAAAAGAAGATAGAATTTCAGTTTTAAAGAGTATGCTTTGAGAAGTAATAAGTATTTAGAAAAGTGAATAAGTAAAGTAAGAAAAGAAGATAGAATTTCAGTTGGCAGTAGTATGCTTTGAGAAGTAATAAGTAATTAGAAAAGTGAAGAAGTAGAGTAAGAAAAGAAGATAGAATTTCAGTTTTAAGTAGTATGCTTTGAGAAGTAATAAGTATTTAGAAAAGTGAAGAAGTAAAATAAGAAAAGAAGATAGAATTTCAGTTGGCAGTAGTATGCTTTGAGAAGTAATAAGTAATTAGAAAAGTGAAGAAGTAAAGTAATAAAAGAAGATAGAATTTCAGTTGGCAGTAGTATGCTTTGAGAAGTAATAAGTATTTAGAAAAGTGAAGAAGTAAAGTAAGAAAAGAAGATAGAATTTCAGTTTTAAAGAGTATGCTTTGAGAAGTAATAAGTATTTAGAAAAGTGAATAAGTAAAGTAAGAAAAGAAGATATAATTTCAGTTTTAAAGAGTATGCTTTGAGAAGTAATAAGTATTTAGAAAAGTGAAGAAGTAAAGTAAGAAAAGAAGATAGAATTTCAGTTGGCAGTAGTATGCTTTGAGAAGTAATAAGTAATTAGAAAAGTGAAGAAGTAAAGTAATAAAAGAAGATAGAATTTCAGTTGGCAGTAGTATGCTTTGAGAAGTGATAAGTATTTAGAAAAGTGAAGAAGTAAAGTAAGAAAAGAAGATAGAATTTCAGTTTTAAAGAGTATGCTTTGAGAAGTGATAAGTATTTAGAAAATTGAAGAAGTAGAGTAAGAAAAGAAGATAGAATTTCAGTTTTAAGTAGTATGCTTTGAGAAGTAATAAGTATTTAGAAAAGTGAAGAAGTAAAATAAGAAAAGAAGATAGAATTTCAGTTGGCAGTAGTATGCTTTGAGAAGTAATAAGTAATTAGAAAAGTGAAGAAGTAAAGTAATAAAAGAAGATAGAATTTCAGTTGGCAGTAGTATGCTTTGAGAAGTAATAAGTAATTAGAAAAGTGAAGAAGTAAAGTAAGAAAAGAAGATAGAATTTCAGTTTTAAAGAGTATGCTTTGAGAAGTGATAAGTATTTAGAAAATTGAAGAAGTAGAGTAAGAAAAGAAGATAGAATTTCAGTTTTAAGTAGTATGCTTTGAGAAGTAATAAGTATTTAGAAAAGTGAAGAAGTAAAGTAAGAAAAGAAGATAGAATTTCAGTTGGCAGTAGTATGCTTTGAGAAGTAATAAGTAATTAGAAAAGTGAAGAAGTAAAGTAATAAAAGAAGATAGAATTTCAGTTGGCAGTAGTATGCTTTGAGAAGTAATAAGTAATTAGAAAAGTGAAGAAGTAAAGTAATAAAAGAAGATAGAATTTCAGTTTTAAAGAGTATGCTTTGAGAAGTAATAAGTATTTAGAAAAGTGAAGAAGTATAGTAAGAAAAGAAGATAGAATTTCAGTTTTAAAGAGTATGCTTTGAGAAGTAATAAGTATTTAGAAAAGTGAAGAAGTAAAGTAAGAAAAGAAGATAGAATTTCAGTTTTAAAGAGTATGCTTTGAGAAGTAATAAGTATTTAGAAAAGTGAAGAAGTAAAGTAAGAAAAGAAGATAGAATTTCAGTTGGCAGTAGTATGCTTTGAGAAGTAATAAGTAATTAGAAAAGTGAAGAAGTAAAGTAATAAAAGAAGATAGAATTTCAGTTGGCAGTAGTATGCTTTGAGAAGTGATAAGTATTTAGAAAAGTGAAGAAGTAAAGTAAGAAAAGAAGATAGAATTTCAGTTTTAAAGAGTATGCTTTGAGAAGTAATAAGTATTTAGAAAATTGAAGAAGTAGAGTAAGAAAAGAAGATAGAATTTCAGTTTTAAGTAGTATGCTTTGAGAAGTAATAAGTAATTAGAAAAGTGAAGAAGTAAAGTAAGAAAAGAAGATAGAATTTCAGTTGGCAGTAGTATGCTTTGAGAAGTAATAAGTAATTAGAAAAGTGAAGAAGTAAAGTAAGAAAAGAAGATAGAATTTCAGTTTTAAAGAGTATGCTTTGAGAAGTAATAAGTATTTAGAAAATTGAAGAAGTAGAGTAAGAAAAGAAGATAGAATTTCAGTTTTAAGTAGTATGCTTTGAGAAGTAATAAGTATTTAGAAAAGTGAAGAAGTAAAGTAAGAAAAGAAGATAGAATTTCAGTTTTAAAGAGTATGCTTTGAGAAGTAATAAGTATTTAGAAAAGTGAAGAAGTAAAGTAATAAAAGAAGATAGAATTTCAGTTGGCAGTAGTATGCTTTGAGAAGTAATAAGTATTTAGAAAAGTGAAGAAGTAAAGTAAGAAAAGAAGATAGAATTTCAGTTGGTAGTAGTATGCTTTGAGAAGTAATAAGTATTTAGAAAAGTGAAGAAGTAAAGTAAGAAAAGAAGATAGAATTTCAGTTGGCAGTAGTATGCTTTGAGAAGTAATAAGTAATTAGAAAAGTGAAGAAGTAAAGTAAGAAAAGAAGATAGAATTTCAGTTTTAAAGAGTATGCTTTGAGAAGTAATAAGTATTTAGAAAATTGAAGAAGTAGAGTAAGAAAAGAAGATAGAATTTCAGTTTTAAGTAGTATGCTTTGAGAAGTAATAAGTATTTAGAAAAGTGAAGAAGTAAAGTAATAAAAGAAGATAGAATTTCAGTTTTAAAGAGTATGCTTTGAGAAGTAATAAGTATTTAGAAAAGTGAAGAAGTATAGTAAGAAAAGAAGATAGAATTTCAGTTTTAAAGAGTATGCTTTGAGAAGTAATAAGTATTTAGAAAAGTGAAGAAGTAAAGTAAGAAAAGAAGATAGAATTTCAGTTTTAAAGAGTATGCTTTGAGAAGTAATAAGTATTTAGAAAAGTGAAGAAGTAAAGTAAGAAAAGAAGATAGAATTTCAGTTGGCAGTAGTATGCTTTGAGAAGTAATAAGTAATTAGAAAAGTGAAGAAGTAAAGTAATAAAAGAAGATAGAATTTCAGTTGGCAGTAGTATGCTTTGAGAAGTGATAAGTATTTAGAAAAGTGAAGAAGTAAAGTAAGAAAAGAAGATAGAATTTCAGTTTTAAAGAGTATGCTTTGAGAAGTAATAAGTAATTAGAAAAGTGAAGAAGTAGAGTAAGAAAAGAAGATAGAATTTCAGTTTTAAGTAGTATGCTTTGAGAAGTAATAAGTATTTAGAAAAGTGAAGAAGTAAAATAAGAAAAGAAGATAGAATTTCAGTTGGCAGTAGTATGCTTTGAGAAGTAATAAGTAATTAGAAAAGTGAAGAAGTAAAGTAATAAAAGAAGATAGAATTTCAGTTGGCAGTAGTATGCTTTGAGAAGTAATAAGTAATTAGAAAAGTGACGAAGTAAAGTAAGAAAAGAAGATAGAATTTCAGTTTTAAAGAGTATGCTTTGAGAAGTGATAAGTATTTAGAAAATTGAAGAAGTAGAGTAAGAAAAGAAGATAGAATTTCAGTTTTAAGTAGTATGCTTTGAGAAGTAATAAGTATTTAGAAAAGTGAAGAAGTAAAGTAAGAAAAGAAGATAGAATTTCAGTTGGCAGTAGTATGCTTTGAGAAGTAATAAGTAATTAGAAAAGTGAAGAAGTAAAGTAATAAAAGAAGATAGAATTTCAGTTGGCAGTAGTATGCTTTGAGAAGTAATAAGTAATTAGAAAAGTGAAGAAGTAAAGTAAGAAAAGAAGATAGAATTTCAGTTTTAAAGAGTATGCTTTGAGAAGTGATAAGTATTTAGAAAATTGAAGAAGTAGAGTAAGAAAAGAAGATAGAATTTCAGTTTTAAAGAGTATGCTTTGAGAAGTGATAAGTATTTAGAAAATTGAAGAAGTAGAGTAAGAAAAGAAGATAGAATTTCAGTTGGCAGTAGTATGCTTTGAGAAGTAATAAGTAATTAGAAAAGTGAAGAAGTAAAGTAATAAAAGAAGATAGAATTTCAGTTGGCAGTAGTATGCTTTGAGAAGTGATAAGTATTTAGAAAAGTGAAGAAGTAAAGTAAGAAAAGAAGATAGAATTTCAGTTTTAAAGAGTATGCTTTGAGAAGTAATAAGTATTTAGAAAAGTGAAGAAGTAAAGTAAGAAAAGAAGATAGAATTTCAGTTGGCAGTAGTATGCTTTGAGAAGTGATAAGTATTTAGAAAAGTGAAGAAGTAAAGTAAGAAAAGAAGATAGAATTTCAGTTTTAAAGAGTATGCTTTGAGAAGTAATAAGTATTTAGAAAAGTGAAGAAGTAGAGTAAGAAAAGAAGATAGAATTTCAGTTTTAAGTAGTATGCTTTGAGAAGTAATAAGTATTTAGAAAAGTGAAGAAGTAAAGTAAGAAAAGAAGATAGAATTTCAGTTGGCAGTAGTATGCTTTGAGAAGTAATAAGTAATTAGAAAAGTGAAGAAGTAAAGTAAGAAAAGAAGATAGAATTTCAGTTTTAAAGAGTATGCTTTGAGAAGTGATAAGTATTTAGAAAATTGAAGAAGTAGAGTAAGAAAAGAAGATAGAATTTCAGTTGGCAGTAGTATGCTTTGAGAAGTGATAAGTATTTAGAAAAGTTAAGAAGTAAAGTAAGAAAAGAAGATAGAATTTCAGTTTTAAAGAGTATGCTTTGAGAAGTAATAAGTAATTAGAAAAGTGAAGAAGTAAAGTAAGAAAAGAAGATAGAATTTCAGTTGGCAGTAGTATGCTTTGAGAAGTAATAAGTATTTAGAAAAGTGAAGAAGTAAAGTAAGAAAAGAAGATAGAATTTCAGTTTTAAAGAGTATGCTTTGAGAAGTAATAAGTATTTAGAAAAGTGAAGAAGTATAGTAAGAAAAGAAGATAGAATTTCAGTTTTAAAGAGTATGCTTTGAGAAGTAATAAGTATTTAGAAAAGTGAAGAAGTAAAGTAAGAAAAGAAGATAGAATTTCAGTTTTAAAGAGTATGCTTTGAGAAGTAATAAGTATTTAGAAAAGTGAAGAAGTAAAGTAAGAAAAGAAGATAGAATTTCAGTTTTAAAGAGTATGCTTTGAGAAGTAATAAGTATTTAGAAAAGTGAAGAAGTAAAGTAAGAAAAGAAGATAGAATTTCAGTTTTAAAGAGTATGCTTTGAGAAGTAATAAGTAATTAGAAAAGTGAAGAAGTAAAGTAATAAAAGAAGATAGAATTTCAGTTGGCAGTAGTATGCTTTGAGAAGTAATAAGTATTTAGAAAAGTGAAGAAGTAAAGTAAGAAAAGAAGATAGAATTTCAGTTTTAAAGAGTATGCTTTGAGAAGTAATAAGTATTTAGAAAAGTGAATAAGTAAAGTAAGAAAAGAAGATAGAATTTCAGTTGGCAGTAGTATGCTTTGAGAAGTGATAAGTATTTAGAAAAGTGAAGAAGTAAAGTAAGAAAAGAAGATAGAATTTCAGTTTTAAAGAGTATGCTTTGAGAAGTAATAAGTATTTAGAAAAGTGAAGAAGTAAAGTAATAAAAGAAGATAGAATTTCAGTTGGCAGTAGTATGCTTTGAGAAGTAATAAGTAATTAGAAAAGTGAAGAAGTAAAGTAAGAAAAGAAGATAGAATTTCAGTTTTAAAGAGTATGCTTTGAGAAGTGATAAGTATTTAGAAAATTGAAGAAGTAGAGTAAGAAAAGAAGATAGAATTTCAGTTTTAAGTAGTATGCTTTGAGAAGTAATAAGTATTTAGAAAAGTGAAGAAGTAAAGTAAGAAAAGAAGATAGAATTTCAGTTGGCAGTAGTATGCTTTGAGAAGTAATAAGTAATTAGAAAAGTGAAGAAGTAAAGTAATAAAAGAAGATAGAATTTCAGTTGGCAGTAGTATGCTTTGAGAAGTAATAAGTAATTAGAAAAGTGAAGAAGTAAAGTAAGAAAAGAAGATAGAATTTCAGTTTTAAAGAGTATGCTTTGAGAAGTGATAAGTATTTAGAAAATTGAAGAAGTAGAGTAAGAAAAGAAGATAGAATTTCAGTTTTAAAGAGTATGCTTTGAGAAGTGATAAGTATTTAGAAAATTGAAGAAGTAGAGTAAGAAAAGAAGATAGAATTTCAGTTGGCAGTAGTATGCTTTGAGAAGTAATAAGTAATTAGAAAAGTGAAGAAGTAAAGTAATAAAAGAAGATAGAATTTCAGTTGGCAGTAGTATGCTTTGAGAAGTGATAAGTATTTAGAAAAGTGAAGAAGTAAAGTAAGAAAAGAAGATAGAATTTCAGTTTTAAAGAGTATGCTTTGAGAAGTAATAAGTATTTAGAAAAGTGAAGAAGTAAAGTAAGAAAAGAAGATAGAATTTCAGTTGGCAGTAGTATGCTTTGAGAAGTGATAAGTATTTAGAAAAGTGAAGAAGTAAAGTAAGAAAAGAAGATAGAATTTCAGTTTTAAAGAGTATGCTTTGAGAAGTAATAAGTATTTAGAAAAGTGAAGAAGTAGAGTAAGAAAAGAAGATAGAATTTCAGTTTTAAGTAGTATGCTTTGAGAAGTAATAAGTATTTAGAAAAGTGAAGAAGTAAAGTAAGAAAAGAAGATAGAATTTCAGTTGGCAGTAGTATGCTTTGAGAAGTAATAAGTAATTAGAAAAGTGAAGAAGTAAAGTAAGAAAAGAAGATAGAATTTCAGTTTTAAAGAGTATGCTTTGAGAAGTGATAAGTATTTAGAAAATTGAAGAAGTAGAGTAAGAAAAGAAGATAGAATTTCAGTTGGCAGTAGTATGCTTTGAGAAGTGATAAGTATTTAGAAAAGTTAAGAAGTAAAGTAAGAAAAGAAGATAGAATTTCAGTTTTAAAGAGTATGCTTTGAGAAGTAATAAGTAATTAGAAAAGTGAAGAAGTAAAGTAATAAAAGAAGATAGAATTTCAGTTGGCAGTAGTATGCTTTGAGAAGTAATAAGTATTTAGAAAAGTGAAGAAGTAAAGTAAGAAAAGAAGATAGAATTTCAGTTTTAAAGAGTATGCTTTGAGAAGTAATAAGTATTTAGAAAAGTGAATAAGTAAAGTAAGAAAAGAAGATAGAATTTCAGTTGGCAGTAGTATGCTTTGAGAAGTGATAAGTATTTAGAAAAGTGAAGAAGTAAAGTAAGAAAAGAAGATAGAATTTCAGTTTTAAAGAGTATGCTTTGAGAAGTAATAAGTATTTAGAAAAGTGAAGAAGTAAAGTAAGAAAAGAAGATAGAATTTCAGTTTTAAAGAGTATGCTTTGAGAAGTAATAAGTATTTAGAAAAGTGAAGAAGTAAAGTAAGAAAAGAAGATAGAATTTCAGTTTTAAAGAGTATGCTTTGAGAAGTAATAAGTAATTAGAAAAGTGAAGAAGTAAAGTAATAAAAGAAGATAGAATTTCAGTTGGCAGTAGTATGCTTTGAGAAGTAATAAGTATTTAGAAAAGTGAAGAAGTAAAGTAAGAAAAGAAGATAGAATTTCAGTTTTAAAGAGTATGCTTTGAGAAGTAATAAGTATTTAGAAAAGTGAATAAGTAAAGTAAGAAAAGAAGATAGAATTTCAGTTGGCAGTAGTATGCTTTGAGAAGTGATAAGTATTTAGAAAAGTGAAGAAGTAAAGTAAGAAAAGAAGATAGAATTTCAGTTTTAAAGAGTATGCTTTGAGAAGTAATAAGTATTTAGAAAAGTGAAGAAGTAAAGTAAGAAAAGAAGATAGAATTTCAGTTTTAAAGAGTATGCTTTGAGAAGTAATAAGTATTTAGAAAAGTGAAGAAGTAAAGTAAGAAAAGAAGATAGAATTTCAGTTTTAAGTAGTATGCTTTGAGAAGTAATAAGTATTTAGAAAAGTGAAGAAGTAAAGTAAGAAAAGAAGATAGAATTTCAGTTGGCAGTAGTATGCTTTGAGAAGTAATAAGTATTTAGAAAAGTGAAGAAGTAAAGTAAGAAAAGAAGATAGAATTTCAGTTGGCAGTAGTATGCTTTGAGAAGTGATAAGTATTTAGAAAAGTGAAGAAGTAAAGTAATAAAAGAAGATAGAATTTCAGTTGGCAGTAGTATGCTTTGAGAAGTAATAAGTAATTAGAAAAGTGAAGAAGTAAAGTAATAAAAGAAGATAGAATTTCAGTTGGCAGTAGTATGCTTTGAGAAGTAATAAGTAATTAGAAAAGTGAAGAAGTAAAGTAAGAAAAGAAGATAGAATTTCAGTTTTAAAGAGTATGCTTTGAGAAGTGATAAGTATTTAGAAAATTGAAGAAGTAGAGTAAGAAAAGAAGATAGAATTTCAGTTTTAAGTAGTATGCTTTGAGAAGTAATAAGTATTTAGAAAAGTGAAGAAGTAAAGTAAGAAAAGAAGATAGAATTTCAGTTGGCAGTAGTATGCTTTGAGAAGTAATAAGTAATTAGAAAAGTGAAGAAGTAAAGTAATAAAAGAAGATAGAATTTCAGTTGGCAGTAGTATGCTTTGAGAAGTAATAAGTATTTAGAAAAGTGAAGAAGTAAAGTAAGAAAAGAAGATAGAATTTCAGTTGGCAGTAGTATGCTTTGAGAAGTAATAAGTAATTAGAAAATTGAAGAAGTAGAGTAAGAAAAGAAGATAGAATTTCAGTTTTAAAGAGTATGCTTTGAGAAGTGATAAGTATTTAGAAAATTGAAGAAGTAGAGTAAGAAAAGAAGATAGAATTTCAGTTGGCAGTAGTATGCTTTGAGAAGTAATAAGTAATTAGAAAAGTGAAGAAGTAAAGTAATAAAAGAAGATAGAATTTCAGTTGGCAGTAGTATGCTTTGAGAAGTGATAAGTATTTAGAAAAGTGAAGAAGTAAAGTAAGAAAAGAAGATAGAATTTCAGTTTTAAAGAGTATGCTTTGAGAAGTAATAAGTATTTAGAAAAGTGAAGAAGTAAAGTAAGAAAAGAAGATAGAATTTCAGTTTTAAAGAGTATGCTTTGAGAAGTAATAAGTATTTAGAAAAGTGAAGAAGTAAAGTAAGAAAAGAAGATAGAATTTCAGTTTTAAAGAGTATGCTTTGAGAAGTAATAAGTATTTAGAAAAGTGAAGAAGTAGAGTAAGAAAAGAAGATAGAATTTCAGTTTTAAGTAGTATGCTTTGAGAAGTAATAAGTATTTAGAAAAGTGAAGAAGTAAAGTAAGAAAAGAAGATAGAATTTCAGTTGGCAGTAGTATGCTTTGAGAAGTAATAAGTAATTAGAAAAGTGAAGAAGTAAAGTAAGAAAAGAAGATAGAATTTCAGTTTTAAAGAGTATGCTTTGAGAAGTGATAAGTATTTAGAAAATTGAAGAAGTAAAGTAAGAAAAGAAGATAGAATTTCAGTTGGCAGTAGTATGCTTTGAGAAGTGATAAGTATTTAGAAAAGTTGAAGAAGTAAAGTAAGAAAAGAAGATAGAATTTCAGTTTTAAAGAGTATGCTTTGAGAAGTAATAAGTATTTAGAAAAGTGAAGAAGTAAAGTAAGAAAAGAAGATAGAATTTCAGTTTTAAAGAGTATGCTTTGAGAAGTAATAAGTATTTAGAAAAGTGAAGAAGTAAAGTAAGAAAAGAAGATAGAATTTCAGTTTTAAAGAGTATGCTTTGAGAAGTAATAAGTATTTAGAAAAGTGAAGAAGTAAAGTAAGAAAAGAAGATAGAATTTCAGTTGGCAGTAGTATGCTTTGAGAAGTGATAAGTATTTAGAAAAGTGAAGAAGTAAAGTAAGAAAAGAAGATAGAATTTCAGTTTTAAAGAGTATGCTTTGAGAAGTAATAAGTATTTAGAAAAGTGAAGAAGTAAAGTAAGAAAAGAAGATAGAATTTCAGTTTTAAGTAGTATGCTTTGAGAAGTAATAAGTATTTAGAAAAGTGAAGAAGTAAAGTAAGAAAAGAAGATAGAATTTCAGTTGGCAGTAGTATGCTTTGAGAAGTAATAAGTATTTAGAAAAGTGAAGAAGTAAAGTAAGAAAAGAAGATAGAATTTCAGTTTTAAAGAGTATGCTTTGAGAAGTAATAAGTATTTAGAAAAGTGAAGAAGTAGAGTAAGAAAAGAAGATAGAATTTCAGTTTTAAGTAGTATGCTTTGAGAAGTAATAAGTAATTAGAAAAGTGAAGAAGTAAAGTAATAAAAGAAGATAGAATTTCAGTTGGCAGTAGTATGCTTTGAGAAGTAATAAGTAATTAGAAAAGTGAAGAAGTAAAGTAAGAAAAGAAGATAGAATTTCAGTTTTAAAGAGTATGCTTTGAGAAGTGATAAGTATTTAGAAAATTGAAGAAGTAGAGTAAGAAAAGAAGATAGAATTTCAGTTTTAAGTAGTATGCTTTGAGAAGTAATAAGTATTTAGAAAAGTGAAGAAGTAAAGTAAGAAAAGAAGATAGAATTTCAGTTGGCAGTAGTATGCTTTGAGAAGTAATAAGTAATTAGAAAAGTGAAGAAGTAAAGTAATAAAAGAAGATAGAATTTCAGTTGGCAGTAGTATGCTTTGAGAAGTAATAAGTATTTAGAAAAGTGAAGAAGTAAAGTAAGAAAAGAAGATAGAATTTCAGTTGGCAGTAGTATGCTTTGAGAAGTAATAAGTAATTAGAAAATTGAAGAAGTAGAGTAAGAAAAGAAGATAGAATTTCAGTTTTAAAGAGTATGCTTTGAGAAGTGATAAGTATTTAGAAAAGTGAAGAAGTAAAGTAAGAAAAGAAGATAGAATTTCAGTTGGCAGTAGTATGCTTTGAGAAGTAATAAGTAATTAGAAAAGTGAAGAAGTAAAGTAATAAAAGAAGATAGAATTTCAGTTGGCAGTAGTATGCTTTGAGAAGTGATAAGTATTTAGAAAAGTGAAGAAGTAAAGTAAGAAAAGAAGATAGAATTTCAGTTTTAAAGAGTATGCTTTGAGAAGTAATAAGTATTTAGAAAAGTGAAGAAGTAAAGTAAGAAAAGAAGATAGAATTTCAGTTGGCAGTAGTATGCTTTGAGAAGTGATAAGTATTTAGAAAAGTGAAGAAGTAAAGTAAGAAAAGAAGATAGAATTTCAGTTTTAAAGAGTATGCTTTGAGAAGTAATAAGTATTTAGAAAAGTGAAGAAGTAGAGTAAGAAAAGAAGATAGAATTTCAGTTTTAAGTAGTATGCTTTGAGAAGTAATAAGTATTTAGAAAAGTGAAGAAGTAAAGTAAGAAAAGAAGATAGAATTTCAGTTGGCAGTAGTATGCTTTGAGAAGTAATAAGTAATTAGAAAAGTGAAGAAGTAAAGTAAGAAAAGAAGATAGAATTTCAGTTTTAAAGAGTATGCTTTGAGAAGTGATAAGTATTTAGAAAATTGAAGAAGTAGAGTAAGAAAAGAAGATAGAATTTCAGTTGGCAGTAGTATGCTTTGAGAAGTGATAAGTATTTAGAAAAGTTAAGAAGTAAAGTAAGAAAAGAAGATAGAATTTCAGTTTTAAAGAGTATGCTTTGAGAAGTAATAAGTAATTAGAAAAGTGAAGAAGTAAAGTAATAAAAGAAGATAGAATTTCAGTTGGCAGTAGTATGCTTTGAGAAGTAATAAGTATTTAGAAAAGTGAAGAAGTAAAGTAAGAAAAGAAGATAGAATTTCAGTTTTAAAGAGTATGCTTTGAGAAGTAATAAGTATTTAGAAAAGTGAATAAGTAAAGTAAGAAAAGAAGATAGAATTTCAGTTGGCAGTAGTATGCTTTGAGAAGTGATAAGTATTTAGAAAAGTGAAGAAGTAAAGTAAGAAAAGAAGATAGAATTTCAGTTTTAAAGAGTATGCTTTGAGAAGTAATAAGTATTTAGAAAAGTGAAGAAGTAAAGTAAGAAAAGAAGATAGAATTTCAGTTTTAAAGAGTATGCTTTGAGAAGTAATAAGTATTTAGAAAAGTGAAGAAGTAAAGTAAGAAAAGAAGATAGAATTTCAGTTGGCAGTAGTATGCTTTGAGAAGTAATAAGTAATTAGAAAAGTGAAGAAGTAAAGTAATAAAAGAAGATAGAATTTCAGTTGGCAGTAGTATGCTTTGAGAAGTAATAAGTATTTAGAAAAGTGAAGAAGTAAAGTAAGAAAAGAAGATAGAATTTCAGTTTTAAAGAGTATGCTTTGAGAAGTAATAAGTATTTAGAAAAGTGAATAAGTAAAGTAAGAAAAGAAGATAGAATTTCAGTTGGCAGTAGTATGCTTTGAGAAGTGATAAGTATTTAGAAAAGTGAAGAAGTAAAGTAAGAAAAGAAGATAGAATTTCAGTTTTAAAGAGTATGCTTTGAGAAGTAATAAGTATTTAGAAAAGTGAAGAAGTAAAGTAAGAAAAGAAGATAGAATTTCAGTTTTAAAGAGTATGCTTTGAGAAGTAATAAGTATTTAGAAAAGTGAAGAAGTAAAGTAAGAAAAGAAGATAGAATTTCAGTTTTAAGTAGTATGCTTTGAGAAGTAATAAGTATTTAGAAAATTGAAGAAGTAGAGTAAGAAAAGAAGATAGAATTTCAGTTGGCAGTAGTATGCTTTGAGAAGTAATAAGTATTTAGAAAAGTGAAGAAGTAAAGTAAGAAAAGAAGATAGAATTTCAGTTGGCAGTAGTATGCTTTGAGAAGTAATAAGTATTTAGAAAAGTGAAGAAGTAGAGTAAGAAAAGAAGATAGAATTTCAGTTGGCAGTAGTATGCTTTGAGAAGTAATAAGTAATTAGAAAAGTGAAGAAGTAAAGTAATAAAAGAAGATAGAATTTCAGTTGGCAGTAGTATGCTTTGAGAAGTAATAAGTAATTAGAAAAGTGAAGAAGTAAAGTAAGAAAAGAAGATAGAATTTCAGTTGGCAGTAGTATGCTTTGAGAAGTGATAAGTATTTAGAAAAGTGAAGAAGTAAAGTAATAAAAGAAGATAGAATTTCAGTTGGCAGTAGTATGCTTTGAGAAGTAATAAGTATTTAGAAAAGTGAAGAAGTAAAGTAAGAAAAGAAGATAGAATTTCAGTTTTAAAGAGTATGCTTTGAGAAGTAATAAGTATTTAGAAAAGTGAAGAAGTAAAGTAAGAAAAGAAGATAGAATTTCAGTTGGCAGTAGTATGCTTTGAGAAGTGATAAGTATTTAGAAAAGTGAAGAAGTAAAGTAAGAAAAGAAGATAGAATTTCAGTTTTAAAGAGTATGCTTTGAGAAGTAATAAGTATTTAGAAAAGTGAAGAAGTAGAGTAAGAAAAGAAGATAGAATTTCAGTTTTAAGTAGTATGCTTTGAGAAGTAATAAGTATTTAGAAAAGTGAAGAAGTAAAGTAAGAAAAGAAGATAGAATTTCAGTTGGCAGTAGTATGCTTTGAGAAGTAATAAGTAATTAGAAAAGTGAAGAAGTAAAGTAAGAAAAGAAGATAGAATTTCAGTTTTAAAGAGTATGCTTTGAGAAGTGATAAGTATTTAGAAAATTGAAGAAGTAGAGTAAGAAAAGAAGATAGAATTTCAGTTGGCAGTAGTATGCTTTGAGAAGTGATAAGTATTTAGAAAAGTTAAGAAGTAAAGTAAGAAAAGAAGATAGAATTTCAGTTTTAAAGAGTATGCTTTGAGAAGTAATAAGTAATTAGAAAAGTGAAGAAGTAAAGTAATAAAAGAAGATAGAATTTCAGTTGGCAGTAGTATGCTTTGAGAAGTAATAAGTATTTAGAAAAGTGAAGAAGTAAAGTAAGAAAAGAAGATAGAATTTCAGTTTTAAAGAGTATGCTTTGAGAAGTAATAAGTATTTAGAAAAGTGAATAAGTAAAGTAAGAAAAGAAGATAGAATTTCAGTTGGCAGTAGTATGCTTTGAGAAGTAATAAGTATTTAGAAAAGTGAAGAAGTAAAGTAAGAAAAGAAGATAGAATTTCAGTTTTAAAGAGTATGCTTTGAGAAGTAATAAGTATTTAGAAAAGTGAAGAAGTAAAGTAAGAAAAGAAGATAGAATTTCAGTTTTAAAGAGTATGCTTTGAGAAGTAATAAGTATTTAGAAAAGTGAAGAAGTAAAGTAAGAAAAGAAGATAGAATTTCAGTTTTAAAGAGTATGCTTTGAGAAGTAATAAGTAATTAGAAAAGTGAAGAAGTAAAGTAATAAAAGAAGATAGAATTTCAGTTGGCAGTAGTATGCTTTGAGAAGTAATAAGTATTTAGAAAAGTGAAGAAGTAAAGTAAGAAAAGAAGATAGAATTTCAGTTTTAAAGAGTATGCTTTGAGAAGTAATAAGTATTTAGAAAAGTGAATAAGTAAAGTAAGAAAAGAAGATAGAATTTCAGTTGGCAGTAGTATGCTTTGAGAAGTGATAAGTATTTAGAAAAGTGAAGAAGTAAAGTAAGAAAAGAAGATAGAATTTCAGTTTTAAAGAGTATGCTTTGAGAAGTAATAAGTATTTAGAAAAGTGAAGAAGTAAAGTAAGAAAAGAAGATAGAATTTCAGTTTTAAAGAGTATGCTTTGAGAAGTAATAAGTATTTAGAAAAGTGAAGAAGTAAAGTAAGAAAAGAAGATAGAATTTCAGTTTTAAAGAGTATGCTTTGAGAAGTAATAAGTATTTAGAAAAGTGAAGAAGTAAAGTAAGAAAAGAAGATAGAATTTCAGTTTTAAGTAGTATGCTTTGAGAAGTAATAAGTATTTAGAAAAGTGAAGAAGTAAAGTAAGAAAAGAAGATAGAATTTCAGTTGGCAGTAGTATGCTTTGAGAAGTAATAAGTAATTAGAAAAGTGAAGAAGTAGAGTAAGAAAAGAAGATAGAATTTCAGTTTTAAAGAGTATGCTTTGAGAAGTAATAAGTATTTAGAAAAGTGAAGAAGTAAAGTAAGAAAAGAAGATAGAATTTCAGTTGGCAGTAGTATGCTTTGAGAAGTGATAAGTATTTAGAAAAGTGAAGAAGTAAAGTAAGAAAAGAAGATAGAATTTCAGTTTTAAAGAGTATGCTTTGAGAAGTAATAAGTATTTAGAAAAGTGAAGAAGTAAAGTAAGAAAAGAAGATAGAATTTCAGTTTTAAAGAGTATGCTTTGAGAAGTAATAAGTATTTAGAAGAAGTAATAAGTATTTAGAAAAGTGAAGAAGTAAAGTAAGAAAAGAAGATAGAATTTCAGTTTTAAAGAGTATGCTTTGAGAAGTAATAAGTATTTAGAAAAGTGAAGAAGTAAAAGAAGAAAAGAAGATAGAATTTCAGTTTTAAAGAGTATGCTTTGAGAAGTAATAAGTATTTAGAAAAGTGAATAAGTAAAGTAAGAAAAGAAGATAGAATTTCAGTTGGCAGTAGTATGCTTTGAGAAGTGATAAGTATTTAGAAAATTGAAGAAGTAGAGTAAGAAAAGAAGATAGAATTTCAGTTTTAAGTAGTATGCTTTGAGAAGTAATAAGTATTTAGAAAAGTGAAGAAGTAGAGTAAGAAAAGAAGATAGAATTTCAGTTTTAAGTAGTATGCTTTGAGAAGTAATAAGTATTTAGAAAAGTGAAGAAGTAAAGTAAGAAAAGAAGATAGAATTTCAGTTGGCAGTAGTATGCTTTGAGAAGTAATAAGTAATTAGAAAAGTGAAGAAGTAAAGTAAGAAAAGAAGATAGAATTTCAGTTTTAAAGAGTATGCTTTGAGAAGTAATAAGTATTTAGAAAAGTGAAGAAGTAAAGTAAGAAAAGAAGATAGAATTTCAGTTTTAAGTAGTATGCTTTGAGAAGTAATAAGTATTTAGAAAAGTGAAGAAGTAAAGTAAGAAAAGAAGATAGAATTTCAGTTTTAAAGAGTATGCTTTGAGAAGTAATAAGTATTTAGAAAATTGAAGAAGTAGAGTAAGAAAAGAAGATAGAATTTCAGTTTTAAGTAGTATGCTTTGAGAAGTAATAAGTATTTAGAAAAGTGAAGAAGTAAAGTAAGAAAAGAAGATAGAATTTCAGTTTTAAAGAGTATGCTTTGAGAAGTAATAAGTATTTAGAAAAGTGAAGAAGTAAAGTAAGAAAAGAAGATAGAATTTCAGTTGGCAGTAGTATGCTTTGAGAAGTGATAAGTATTTAGAAAAGTGAAGAAGTAAAGTAAGAAAAGAAGATAGAATTTCAGTTGGCAGTAGTATGCTTTGAGAAGTAATAAGTATTTAGAAAAGTGAAGAAGTAGAGTAAGAAAAGAAGATAGAATTTCAGTTTTAAGTAGTATGCTTTGAGAAGTAATAAGTATTTAGAAAAGTGAAGAAGTAAAGTAAGAAAAGAAGATAGAATTTCAGTTGGCAGTAGTATGCTTTGAGAAGTAATAAGTAATTAGAAAAGTGAAGAAGTAAAGTAAGAAAAGAAGATAGAATTTCAGTTTTAAAGAGTATGCTTTGAGAAGTGATAAGTATTTAGAAAATTGAAGAAGTAGAGTAAGAAAAGAAGATAGAATTTCAGTTTTAAGTAGTATGCTTTGAGAAGTAATAAGTATTTAGAAAAGTGAAGAAGTAAAATAAGAAAAGAAGATAGAATTTCAGTTGGCAGTAGTATGCTTTGAGAAGTAATAAGTAATTAGAAAAGTGAAGAAGTAAAGTAATAAAAGAAGATAGAATTTCAGTTGGCAGTAGTATGCTTTGAGAAGTAATAAGTATTTAGAAAAGTGAAGAAGTAAAGTAAGAAAAGAAGATAGAATTTCAGTTTTAAAGAGTATGCTTTGAGAAGTAATAAGTATTTAGAAAAGTGAAGAAGTAAAGTAAGAAAAGAAGATAGTATTTCAGTTGGCAGTAGTATGCTTAGAGAAGTAATAAGTATTTAGAAAAGTGAAGAAGTAAAGTAAGAAAAGAAGATAGAATTTCAGTTGGCAGTAGTATGCTTTGAGAAGTAATAAGTAATTAGAAAAGTGAAGAAGTAAAGTAAGAAAAGAAGATAGAATTTCAGTTTTAAAGAGTATGCTTTGAGAAGTAATAAGTAATTAGAAAAGTGAAGAAGTAAAGTAAGAAAAGAAGATAGAATTTCAGTTTTAAGTAGTATGCTTTGAGAAGTAATAAGTATTTAGAAAAGTGAATAAGTAAAGTAAGAAAAGAAGATAGAATTTCAGTTTTAAAGAGTATGCTTTGAGAAGTGATAAGTATTTAGAAAATTGAAGAAGTAGAGTAAGAAAAGAAGATAGAATTTCAGTTGGCAGTAGTATGCTTTGAGAAGTGATAAGTATTTAGAAAAGTTAAGAAGTAAAGTAAGAAAAGAAGATAGAATTTCAGTTTTAAAGAGTATGCTTTGAGAAGTAATAAGTAATTAGAAAAGTGAAGAAGTAAAGTAAGAAAAGAAGATAGAATTTCAGTTTTAAGTAGTATGCTTTGAGAAGTAATAAGTATTTAGAAAAGTGAAGAAGTAAAGTAAGAAAAGAAGATAGAATTTCAGTTTTAAAGAGTATGCTTTGAGAAGTAATAAGTATTTAGAAAATTGAAGAAGTAGAGTAAGAAAAGAAGATAGAATTTCAGTTTTAAGTAGTATGCTTTGAGAAGTAATAAGTATTTAGAAAAGTGAAGAAGTAAAGTAAGAAAAGAAGATAGAATTTCAGTTTTAAAGAGTATGCTTTGAGAAGTAATAAGTATTTAGAAAAGTGAAGAAGTATAGTAAGAAAAGAAGATAGAATTTCAGTTTTAAAGAGTATGCTTTGAGAAGTAATAAGTATTTAGAAAAGTGAAGAAGTAAAGTAAGAA
The DNA here is from genome assembly GCA_946699065.1 of Loxodes magnus. Lineage (NCBI taxonomy): Eukaryota > Ciliophora > Karyorelictea > Loxodida > Loxodidae > Loxodes > Loxodes magnus. The sequence continues at coordinate 24,534 of CAMPDV010004364.1, forward strand.
AAGAAGATAGAATTTCAGTTGGCAGTAGTATGCTTTGAGAAGTAATAAGTAATTAGAAAAGTGAAGAAGTAAAGTAAGAAAAGAAGATAGAATTTCAGTTTTAAAGAGTATGCTTTGAGAAGTAATAAGTATTTAGAAAAGTGAAGAAGTAGAGTAAGAAAAGAAGATAGAATTTCAGTTTTAAAGAGTATGCTTTGAGAAGTAATAAGTATTTAGAAAAGTGAAGAAGTAAAGTAAGAAAAGAAGATAGAATTTCAGTTGGCAGTAGTATGCTTTGAGAAGTAATAAGTAATTAGAAAAGTGAAGAAGTAAAGTAAGAAAAGAAGATAGAATTTCAGTTTTAAAGAGTATGCTTTGAGAAGTAATAAGTATTTAGAAAAGTGAAGAAGTAAAGTAAGAAAAGAAGATAGAATTTCAGTTTTAAAGAGTATGCTTTGAGAAGTAATAAGTATTTAAAAAAGTGAAGAAGTAAAGTAAGAAAAGAAGATAGAATTTCAGTTTTAAAGAGTATGCTTTGAGAAGTAATAAGTATTTAGAAAAGTGAAGAAGTAGAGTAAGAAAAGAAGATAGAATTTCAGTTGGCAGTAGTATGCTTTGAGAAGTAATAAGTATTTAGAAAAGTGAAGAAGTAAAGTAAGAAAAGAAGATAGAATTTCAGTTGGCAGTAGTATGCTTTGAGAAGTAATAAGTAATTAGAAAAGTGAAGAAGTAAAGTAAGAAAAGAAGATAGAATTTCAGTTGGCAGTAGTATGCTTTGAGAAGTAATAAGTATTTAGAAAAGTGAATAAGTAAAGTAAGAAAAGAAGATAGAATTTCAGTTGGCAGTAGTATGCTTTGAGAAGTAATAAGTAATTAGAAAAGTGAAGAAGTAAAGTAAGAAAAGAAGATAGAATTTCAGTTTTAAAGAGTATGCTTTGAGAAGTGATAAGTATTTAGAAAATTGAAGAAGTAGAGTAAGAAAAGAAGATAGAATTTCAGTTGGCAGTAGTATGCTTTGAGAAGTGATAAGTATTTAGAAAAGTTAAGAAGTAAAGTAAGAAAAGAAGATAGAATTTCAGTTTTAAAGAGTATGCTTTGAGAAGTAATAAGTAATTAGAAAAGTGAAGAAGTAAAGTAATAAAAGAAGATAGAATTTCAGTTGGCAGTAGTATGCTTTGAGAAGTAATAAGTATTTAGAAAAGTGAAGAAGTAAAGTAAGAAAAGAAGATAGAATTTCAGTTTTAAAGAGTATGCTTTGAGAAGTAATAAGTATTTAGAAAAGTGAATAAGTAAAGTAAGAAAAGAAGATAGAATTTCAGTTGGCAGTAGTATGCTTTGAGAAGTGATAAGTATTTAGAAAAGTGAAGAAGTAAAGTAAGAAAAGAAGATAGAATTTCAGTTTTAAAGAGTATGCTTTGAGAAGTAATAAGTATTTAGAAAAGTGAAGAAGTAAAGTAAGAAAAGAAGATAGAATTTCAGTTTTAAAGAGTATGCTTTGAGAAGTAATAAGTATTTAGAAAAGTGAAGAAGTAAAGTAAGAAAAGAAGATAGAATTTCAGTTGGCAGTAGTATGCTTTGAGAAGTAATAAGTAATTAGAAAAGTGAAGAAGTAAAGTAATAAAAGAAGATAGAATTTCAGTTTTAAGTAGTATGCTTTGAGAAGTAATAAGTATTTAGAAAAGTGAAGAAGTAAAGTAAGAAAAGAAGATAGAATTTCAGTTTTAAGTAGTATGCTTTGAGAAGTAATAAGTATTTAGAAAAGTGAAGAAGTAAAATAAGAAAAGAAGATAGAATTTCAGTTGGCAGTAGTATGCTTTGAGAAGTAATAAGTAATTAGAAAAGTGAAGAAGTAAAGTAATAAAAGAAGATAGAATTTCAGTTTTAAAGAGTATGCTTTGAGAAGTAATAAGTATTTAGAAAAGTGAAGAAGTAAAGTAAGAAAAGAAGATAGAATTTCAGTTTTAAAGAGTATGCTTTGAGAAGTAATAAGTATTTAGAAAAGTGAAGAAGTAAAGTAAGAAAAGAAGATAGAATTTCAGTTTTAAAGAGTATGCTTTGAGAAGTAATAAGTATTTAGAAAAGTGAAGAAGTAGAGTAAGAAAAGAAGATAGAATTTCAGTTGGCAGTAGTATGCTTTGAGAAGTAATAAGTATTTAGAAAAGTGAAGAAGTAAAGTAAGAAAAGAAGATAGAATTTCAGTTGGCAGTAGTATGCTTTGAGAAGTGATAAGTATTTAGAAAAGTGAAGAAGTAAAGTAAGAAAAGAAGATAGAATATCAGTTTTAAAGAGTATGCTTTGAGAAGTAATAAGTATTTAAAAAAGTGAAGAAGTAAAGTAAGAAAAGAAGATAGAATTTCAGTTTTAAAGAGTATGCTTTGAGAAGTAATAAGTATTTAGAAAAGTGAAGAAGTAGAGTAAGAAAAGAAGATAGAATTTCAGTTGGCAGTAGTATGCTTTGAGAAGTAATAAGTATTTAGAAAAGTGAAGAAGTAAAGTAAGAAAAGAAGATAGAATTTCAGTTTTAAAGAGTATGCTTTGAGAAGTAATAAGTATTTAGAAAAGTGAAGAAGTAAAGTAAGAAAAGAAGATAGAATTTCAGTTTTAAGTAGTATGCTTTGAGAAGTAATAAGTATTTAGAAAAGTGAAGAAGTAAAGTAAGAAAAGAAGATAGAATTTCAGTTTGGCAGTAGTATGCTTTGAGAAGTAATAAGTATTTAGAAAAGTGAAGAAGTAAAGTAAGAAAAGAAGATAGAATTTCAGTTTTAAAGAGTATGCTTTGAGAAGTAATAAGTATTTAGAAAAGTGAAGAAGTAAAGTAAGAAAAGAAGATAGAATTTCAGTTTTAAGTAGTATGCTTAGAGAAGTAATAAGTATTTAGAAAAGTGAAGAAGTAAAGTAAGAAAAGAAGATAGAATTTCAGTTGGCAGTAGTATGCTTTGAGAAGTAATAAGTAATTAGAAAAGTGAAGAAGTAAAGTAAGAAAAGAAGATAGAATTTCAGTTTTAAAGAGTATGCTTTGAGAAGTAATAAGTATTTAGAAAATTGAAGAAGTAGAGTAAGAAAAGAAGATAGAATTTCAGTTTTAAGTAGTATGCTTTGAGAAGTAATAAGTATTTAGAAAAGTGAAGAAGTAAAGTAAGAAAAGAAGATAGAATTTCAGTTTTAAAGAGTATGCTTTGAGAAGTAATAAGTATTTAGAAAAGTGAAGAAGTATAGTAAGAAAAGAAGAACGAATTTCAGTTTTAAAGAGTATGCTTTGAGAAGTAATAAGTATTTAGAAAAGTGAAGAAGTAAAGTAATAAAAGAAGATAGAATTTCAGTTTTAAAGAGTATGCTTTGAGAAGTAATAAGTATTTAGAAAAGTGAAGAAGTATAGTAAGAAAAGAAGATAGAATTTCAGTTTTAAAGAGTATGCTTTGAGAAGTAATAAGTATTTAGAAAAGTGAAGAAGTAAAGTAAGAAAAGAAGATAGAATTTCAGTTGGCAGTAGTATGCTTTGAGAAGTGATAAGTATTTAGAAAAGTGAAGAAGTAAAGTAAGAAAAGAAGATAGAATTTCAGTTGGCAGTAGTATGCTTTGAGAAGTAATAAGTAATTAGAAAAGTGAAGAAGTAAAGTAAGAAAAGAAGATAGAATTTCAGTTTTAAAGAGTATGCTTTGAGAAGTAATAAGTATTTAGAAAAGTGAAGAAGTAGAGTAAGAAAAGAAGATAGAATTTCAGTTTTAAGTAGTATGCTTTGAGAAGTAATAAGTATTTAGAAAAGTGAAGAAGTAAAGTAAGAAAAGAAGATAGAATTTCAGTTTTAAAGAGTATGCTTTGAGAAGTAATAAGTATTTAGAAAAGTGAAGAAGTAAAGTAAGAAAAGAAGATAGAATTTCAGTTTTAAAGAGTATGCTTTGAGAAGTAATAAGTATTTAGAAAAGTGAATAAGTAAAGTAAGAAAAGAAGATAGAATTTCAGTTGGCAGTAGTATGCTTTGAGAAGTGATAAGTATTTAGAAAAGTGAAGAAGTAAAGTAAGAAAAGAAGATAGAATTTCAGTTTTAAAGAGTATGCTTTGAGAAGTAATAAGTATTTAGAAAAGTGAAGAAGTAGAGTAAGAAAAGAAGATAGAATTTCAGTTTTAAGTAGTATGCTTTGAGAAGTAATAAGTATTTAGAAAAGTGAAGAAGTAAAGTAAGAAAAGAAGATAGAATTTCAGTTTTAAAGTAGTATGCTTTGAGAAGTAATAAGTAATTAGAAAAGTGAAGAAGTAAAGTAAGAAAAGAAGATAGAATTTCAGTTTTAAAGAGTATGCTTTGAGAAGTGATAAGTATTTAGAAAAGTGAATAAGTAAAGTAAGAAAAGAAGATAGAATTTCAGTGAAGAAGTTAAGAAAAGAAGATAGAATTTCAGTTTTAAAGAGTATGCTTTGAGAAGTAATAAGTATTTAGAAAAGTGAAGAAGTATAGTAAGAAAAGAAGATAGAATTTCAGTTTTAAAGTAGTATGCTTTGAGAAGTGATAAGTATTTAGAAAAGTGAAGAAGTAAAGTAAGAAAAGAAGATAGAATTTCAGTTGGCAGTAGTATGCTTTGAGAAGTAATAAGTATTTAGAAAAGTGAAGAAGTAAAGTAAGAAAAGAAGATAGAATTTCAGTTGGCAGTAGTATGCTTTGAGAAGTGATAAGTATTTAGAAAAGTGAAGAAGTAAAGTAAGAAAAGAAGATAGAATTTCAGTTTTAAAGAGTATGCTTTGAGAAGTAATAAGTATTTAGAAAAGTGAAGAAGTAGAGTAAGAAAAGAAGATAGAATTTCAGTTTTAAGTAGTATGCTTTGAGAAGTAATAAGTATTTAGAAAAGTGAAGAAGTAGAGTAAGAAAAGAAGATAGAATTTCAGTTTGGCAGTAGTATGCTTTGAGAAGTAATAAGTAATTAGAAAAGTGAAGAAGTAAAGTAAGAAAAGAAGATAGAATTTCAGTTTTAAAGAGTATGCTTTGAGAAGTGATAAGTATTTAGAAAATTGAAGAAGTAGAGTAAGAAAAGAAGATAGAATTTCAGTTGGCAGTAGTATGCTTTGAGAAGTGATAAGTATTTAGAAAAGTGAAGAAGTAAAGTAAGAAAAGAAGATAGAATTTCAGTTTGGCAGAGTATGCTTTGAGAAGTAATAAGTATTTAGAAAAGTGAAGAAGTAGAGTAAGAAAAGAAGATAGAATTTCAGTTTTAAGTAGTATGCTTTGAGAAGTAATAAGTATTTAGAAAAGTGAATAAGTAAAGTAAGAAAAGAAGATAGAATTTCAGTTGGCAGTAGTATGCTTTGAGAAGTAATAAGTAATTAGAAAAGTGAAGAAGTAAAGTAAGAAAAGAAGATAGAATTTCAGTTTTAAAGAGTATGCTTTGAGAAGTGATAAGTATTTAGAAAAGTGAAGAAGTAGAGTAAGAAAAGAAGATAGAATTTCAGTTTTAAAGTAGTATGCTTTGAGAAGTAATAAGTATTTAGAAAAGTGAAGAAGTAAAGTAAGAAAAGAAGATAGAATTTCAGTTGGCAGTAGTATGCTTTGAGAAGTAATAAGTAATTAGAAAAGTGAAGAAGTAAAGTAATAAAAGAAGATAGAATTTCAGTTGGCAGTAGTATGCTTTGAGAAGTAATAAGTATTTAGAAAAGTGAAGAAGTAAAGTAAGAAAAGAAGATAGAATTTCAGTTTTAAAGAGTATGCTTTGAGAAGTAATAAGTATTTAGAAAAGTGAAGAAGTAAAGTAAGAAAAGAAGATAGAATTTCAGTTGGCAGTAGTATGCTTTGAGAAGTGATAAGTATTTAGAAAAGTGAAGAAGTAAAGTAAGAAAAGAAGATAGAATTTCAGTTTTAAAGAGTATGCTTTGAGAAGTAATAAGTATTTAGAAAAGTGAAGAAGTAGAGTAAGAAAAGAAGATAGAATTTCAGTTTTAAGTAGTATGCTTTGAGAAGTGATAAGTATTTAGAAAAGTGAAGAAGTAAAGTAAGAAAAGAAGATAGAATTTCAGTTGGCAGTAGTATGCTTTGAGAAGTAATAAGTATTTAGAAAAGTGAAGAAGTAAAGTAAGAAAAGAAGATAGAATTTCAGTTGGTAAAGAGTATGCTTTGAGAAGTGATAAGTATTTAGAAAATTGAAGAAGTAGAGTAAGAAAAGAAGATAGAATTTCAGTTGGCAGTAGTATGCTTTGAGAAGTGATAAGTATTTAGAAAAGTGAAGAAGTAAAGTAAGAAAAGAAGATAGAATTTCAGTTTTAAAGAGTATGCTTTGAGAAGTAATAGAAAAGTGAAGAAGTAAAGTAAGAAAAGAAGATAGAATTTCAGTTGGCAGTAGTATGCTTTGAGAAGTAATAAGTATTTAGAAAAGTGAAGAAGTAAAGTAAGAAAAGAAGATAGAATTTCAGTTTTAAAGAGTATGCTTTGAGAAGTGATAAGTATTTAGAAAATTGAAGAAGTAGAGTAAGAAAGAAGATAGAATTTCAGTTTGGCAGTAGTATGCTTTGAGAAGTGATAAGTATTTAGAAAAGTGAAGAAGTAAAGTAAGAAAAGAAGATAGAATTTCAGTTTTAAGTAGTATGCTTTGAGAAGTAATAAGTATTTAGAAAGTGAAGTGAAGAAGTAAAGTAAGAAAAGAAGATAGAATTTCAGTTTTAAAGTAGTATGCTTTGAGAAGTAATAAGTATTTAGAAAAGTGAAGAAGTAAAGTAAGAAAAGAAGATAGAATTTCAGTTGGCAGTATGCTTTGAGAAGTGATAAGTATTTAGAAAAGTGAAGAAGTAAAGTAAGAAAAGAAGATAGAATTTCAGTTTTAAGTAGTATGCTTTGAGAAGTGATAAGTATTTAGAAAATTGAAGAAGTAGAGTAAGAAAAGAAGATAGAATTTCAGTTGGCAGTAGTATGCTTTGAGAAGTGATAAGTATTTAGAAAAGTTAAGAAGTAAAGTAAGAAAAGAAGATAGAATTTCAGTTTTAAAGAGTATGCTTTGAGAAGTAATAAGTAATTAGAAAAGTGAAGAAGTAAAGTAAGAAAAGAAGATAGAATTTCAGTTGGCAGTAGTATGCTTTGAGAAGTAATAAGTATTTAGAAAAGTGAAGAAGTAAAGTAAGAAAAGAAGATAGAATTTCAGTTTTAAAGAGTATGCTTTGAGAAGTAATAAGTATTTAGAAAAGTGAATAAGTAAAGTAAGAAAAGAAGATAGAATTTCAGTTTTAAGTAGTATGCTTTGAGAAGTGATAAGTATTTAGAAAAGTGAAGAAGTAAAGTAAGAAAAGAAGATAGAATTTCATTTTTAAAGAGTATGCTTTGAGAAGTAATAAGTATTTAGAAAAGTGAAGAAGTAGAGTAAGAAAAGAAGATAGAATTTCAGTTTTAAGTAGTATGCTTTGAGAAGTGATAAGTATTTAGAAAAGTGAAGAAGTAAAGTAAGAAAAGAAGATAGAATTTCAGTTGGCAGTAGTATGCTTTGAGAAGTAATAAGTAATTAGAAAAGTGAAGAAGTAAAGTAAGAAAAGAAGATAGAATTTCAGTTTTAAAGTAGTATGCTTTGAGAAGTAATAAGTATTTAGAAAAGTGAAGAAGTAAAGTAAGAAAAGAAGATAGAATTTCAGTTGGCAGTAGTATGCTTTGAGAAGTGATAAGTATTTAGAAAAGTGAAGAAGTAAAGTAAGAAAAGAAGATAGAATTTCAGTTTTAAAGAGTATGCTTTGAGAAGTAATAAGTATTTAGAAAAGTGAAGAAGTAAAGTAAGAAAAGAAGATAGAATTTCAGTTTTAAAGAGTATGCTTTGAGAATTAATAAGTATTTAGAAAAGTGAAGAAGTAAAGTAAGAAAAGAAGATAGAATTTCAGTTTTAAGTAGTATGCTTTGAGAAGTAATAAGTATTTAGAAAAGTGAAGAAGTAAAGTAAGAAAAGAAGATAGAATTTGAGTTTTAAGGAGTATGCTTTGAGAAGTGATAAGTATTTAGAAAAGTGAAGAAGTAAAGTAAGAAAAGAAGATAGAATTTCATTTGGCAGTAGTATGCTTTGAGAAGTAATAAGTAATTAGAAAAGTGAAGAAGTAAAGTAAGAAAAGAAGATAGAATTTCAGTTTACAAGAGTATGCTTGAGAAGTGATAAGTATTTAGAAAATTGAAGAAGTAGAGTAAGAAAAGAAGATAGAATTTCAGTTTTAAGGTAGTATGCTTTGAGAAGTAATAAGTATTTAGAAAAGTGAAGAAGTAAAGTAAGAAAAGAAGATAGAATTTCAGTTTTAAAGAGTATGCTTTGAGAAGTAATAAGTATTTAGAAAAGTGAAGAAGTAAAGTAAGAAAAGAAGATAGAATTTCAGTTTTAAAGAGTATGCTTTGAGAAGTGATAAGTATTTAGAAAATTGAAGAAGTAGAGTAAGAAAAGAAGATAGAATTTCAGTTTTAAGTAGTATGCTTTGAGAAGTAATAAGTATTTAGAAAAGTGAAGAAGTAAAGTAGGAAAAGAAGATAGAATTTCAGTTTTAAAGAGTATGCTTTGAGAATTAATAAGTATTTAGAAAAGTGAAGAAAAGTAAGAAAAGAAGATAGAATTTGAGTTTTAAGGAGTATGCTTTGAGAAGTAATAAGTATTTAGAAAAGTGAAGAAGTAAAGTAAGAAAAGAAGATAGAATTTCAGTTTTAAAGAGTATGCTTTGAGAAGTAATAAGTATTTAGAAAAGTGAAGAAGTAAAGTAAGAAAAGAAGATAGAATTTCAGTTTAAAGAGTATGCTTTGAGAAGTAATAAGTATTTAGAAAAGTGAAGAAGTAAAGTAAGAAAAGAAGATAGAATTTCAGTTGGCAGTAGTATGCTTTGAGAAGTAATAAGTAATTAGAAAAGTGAAGAAGTAAAGTAAGAAAAGAAGATAGAATATCAGTTTTAAAGAGTATGCTTTGAGAAGTAATAAGTAATTAGAAAAGTGAAGAAGTAAAGTAATAAAAGAAGATAGAATTTCAGTTGGCAGTAGTATGCTTTGAGAAGTGATAAGTATTTAGAAAAGTGAAGAAGTAAAGTAAGAAAAGAAGATAGAATTTCAGTTGGCAGTAGTATGCTTTGAGAAGTAATAAGTATTTAGAAAAGTGAAGAAGTAAAGTAAGAAAAGAAGATAGAATTTCAGTTTTAAAGAGTATGCTTTGAGAAGTAATAAGTATTTAGAAAAGTGAAGAAGTAAAGTAAGAAAAGAAGATAGAATTTCAGTTTTAAAGAGTATGCTTTGAGAAGTGATAAGTATTTAGAAAAGTGAAGAAGTAAAGTAAGAAAGAGAAGATAGAATATCAGTTTTAAGTAGTATGCTTTGAGAAGTAATAAGTATTTAGAAAAGTGAAGAAGTAAAGTAAGAAAAGAAGATAGAATTTCAGTTTTAAGTAGTATGCTTTGAGAAGTGATAAGTATTTAGAAAATTGAAGAAGTAGAGTAAGAAAAGAAGATAGAATTTCAGTTTTAAGTAGTATGCTTTGAGAAGTAATAAGTATTTAGAAAAGTGAAGAAGTAAAGTAAGAAAAGAAGATAGAATTTCAGTTGGCAGTAGTATGCTTTGAGAAGTAATAAGTATTTAGAAAAGTGAAGAAGTAAAGTAAGAAAAGAAGATAGAATTTCAGTTTTAAAGAGTATGCTTTGAGAAGTAATAAGTATTTAGAAAAGTGAAGAAGTAAAGTAAGAAAAGAAGATAGAATTTCAGTTGGCAGTAGTATGCTTTGAGAAGTAATAAGTAATTAGAAAAGTGAAGAAGTAAAGTAAGAAAAGAAGATAGAATATCAGTTTTAAAGAGTATGCTTTGAGAAGTAATAAGTAATTAGAAAAGTGAAGAAGTAAAGTAAGAAAAGAAGATAGAATTTCAGTTGGCAGTAGTATGCTTTGAGAAGTGATAAGTATTTAGAAAAGTGAAGAAGTAAAGTAAGAAAAGAAGATAGAATTTCAGTTGGCAGTAGTATGCTTTGAGAAGTAATAAGTATTTAGAAAAGTGAAGAAGTAAAGTAAGAAAAGAAGATAGAATTTCAGTTTTAAAGAGTATGCTTTGAGAAGTAATAAGTATTTAGAAAAGTGAAGAAGTAAAGTAAGAAAAGAAGATAGAATTTCAGTTTTAAAGAGTATGCTTTGAGAAGTGATAAGTATTTAGAAAAGTGAAGAAGTAAAGTAAGAAAGAAGATAGAATATCAGTTTTAAGTAGTATGCTTTGAGAAGTAATAAGTATTTAGAAAAGTGAAGAAGTATAGTAAGAAAAGAAGATAGAATTTCAGTTTTAAAGAGTATGCTTTGAGAAGTAATAAGTATTTAGAAAAGTGAA